>VDFB02219445.1:120645-134047 GCA_007258455.2 Sequoia sempervirens
ATGCTGCCCTCACCCCTGTCACCGTGACCCTCTGGTGGTCTCTGACTGGCCTACTCTAAGTACTCTGGGACCTAATCTACTCTAGGTACAGTGTCATGGTAAGCCCAACGGTAGTACTCTATCTCTCGGATAGCATCCCTATAAGATCACATCGGCACTGCACCCTGGGACGAAGAGGATGTCATGCTCTCAATCTATTGCCTACGGCCTAGCTCTGTAGCTACCTATAGCTCCGCAGCCTGTCTCTGTTGCACAACCTAGTCCCTTTATGCTCTGAGCCTCTCTCTCTTAGCCCTTTCCTGGTCCCTCTCTGCTATCACTACCTAGACCTGGGCTACGCGTGAACCTGATCCTCACCCTCGGCTCGTGGTGGTGGGACTGGCAGATCATGTTGCTGGTCCTGCATGTGGACATCCTCATGACCTGGTGGGATTGGGGGCACCAATGGTGGGTCCTGTCGAATCTCGACCCTAGGTCCTCGTCCTCACCCTCGTCCTCTCGCTCTGCCTCTAACCAAGTTGTGCATATCTAGATCCTCACTTGGAATGGTCAACCAGAGGGGAGGTCTGAACCAATCTCTGTAGGCCTGTGTGGTCCCTGGATCTGCTAGGCCCTGATCATAAGCCCATGGTCAGGCTACCAACTGCCAAAAGTTATCAACTGCCTCTGCGGTAGGAATACCATGCCCCCATGACACCTGTGTCAGGCGGCTTGCAAAGATGGCTACATAACCATCATCGGACTGATCCTGTGGCTCTCCAAACTAACATTGTACATGCCCAGGCAGGTACCACTCAATCATCATATGCTCCCAGCCCTGCATGTATCGAACCTAAAGGAAGTAGAAAAGATGAGCAGCATCATCATCCCATCCGGGCCAACCAAGGTATGGACGCTAAGTGAAGACAAGCATCTCGTCTAGGACCCGCCTCTAGTAGGGGATCTCATGCTCGCCAATGTGTGTGAAGGACACACTGCCTCTGTATAGTGTCACAAGGGCATCCTTTGCCCCCATAGGAACTGGAACGACGCGTGGACATAGCACAAAAATGTGCTTCCATGCCCAGACACGCAGAAGTGTCACTTCGGCCCCCAGCACTCTGCCATCCATGTAAACGTACTCGTGGAGATCCCTGTAAAGTGAAGCCAAAAGGACAGGTCCCCATGCAAACTGAACCAGCCTAGCTCGGACCAACCTCTCCCAGCAGTATCCCCAACTCGGACTAAAATACTACCCTCGTCTATCTGGGGCAACCAAACCCAAAATAATAGCTACAACTGCCCAGCAAAAGGTGGGTGCTATAACCCTGTACCGCTCCAACTCGATCTAACCCTCACAATAGATAATATCTCATGTTGTGAGGACTCAGATGTAGCACTCGCATCCCTCCTCCATATCATAGATCACCCGGAAGCCATGAATGGGCAATCGAAGTATGCGCCAGACGTCCTCCAAGGTGATGGTCGCCTCGCCAGTGGGAAGATGAAATGACAATGTCTTGTTGTGCCACCTCTCGGCCAGCGCTGACAACATCCCGAGGTGTGTGCTCATGGGCCTTGCGTATGCAATGTGCCATAGGCCAACGGCTCCCAATCGGTCCTGGTCTCTATCACTCAAGTCCCGTAGGACGCTCGCCAAATTCCGCGACTGGTGCTCCCGAGAATAAAGCTCCCTAGGCCCGTCCTGCATCAAGGAAAGTCATCATGTTAAAAAATTTTGAAATATCCTGGCCTAACGCTCCAAACTTGCTCCCAACGACGCAATTTGTGAAAGTGTCACAGTTTGAGTTTGTTCAAACTCTGCCACACGAGCCCAAAACAAGCCAAATAGAGCCGTTGCAACGCACTTTATCCCCAATGTCGCACTTTTCACCAAAAGAGCACCATCGCGGCACACTTTAACCAAACTGGCCTGTCGAGCCCAAGCCCAACGGTGGAGTTTCTAAACTCCAGACTGCACTGCTACGGTGCTAAATAGCACCGTTGCGGTGCAAAATGTCCTGGCGCAGCGCAATTCAAATGTCGAACGGCACTATAATAGCAACGCTGGAGGCGAGCTCAACTTTAAGGGGCTAATAAATGCACTAAACGAAAAATTTGAGCTTCGATTGGGGTCACATATCGGTGCCCCAATGCCAGGTGGTCGTTGGTAGGTTCGAACTCGGTCTGAAATGTGTAGAGGAAGCTATCATTGCACCATATCGTCGGAGGGTCAAAGCTTGAATCTCAAGGTTTGCTAACGGAGGTGTGTGAAAATGACTTGAAAGTGATCCCTCAGGCCCCTTTTAAGCCTAAAAATTAGGGTTTTTTAAAACTAAATGGCTGTCCTGCTAGGGTTTCAGACCCCCAAACCTGTTTTTATTCGTTTGAGGATTTTTTTCATCGTTTATTGCGTTTAGACACGTTTTTAGCCTCCTGAACCCCTTTCAAACTTGTCGGGTACTTTGTCACCATTTTTTTTGCGAGATCACCCAAAAAATTAAAATTTTCGTCCGATCTCTCGAGGGGGCATTATATTGGCATATTTCTCTTGCCAAGCAGCATTGGGGAAAGTTTTAAAATATCAAATTTTTTTGGTTTTGATCGAGATTGTTTATTCTTTGAACCAACGCAATGAGTGCATTGCTTCAAAAGGGGCAAAATGTAGACATCAAAAATATACTAATTGACATCGTGCACTTGATCCCGACTCACTAACATCGTTTCTTCCTAAATCATTCCTCGGTCTAACCATTTAATCAAATTCTCTTATCTGATTAAATTCATCAGTATCCTCTCTTGATTAAGTAAATCACTTTATCTGAATCAAGTCATTTCTCTTGTTAAAATCTATCTATCTGATTTAATTATCCCTATTTAATTAAATAATCAATTTATTTGATTAAATCTCTAAAGTCTATCCATTAAATTAAATAAATTAAAACCTTATTTGATTTAATCTAACACCATCCCTTTTAATTAAATAAATCAAAATCCTTATTTAATTATCCTCTTATCATATTCCAAGCTCTTATTTGATTTAAATAAATCCATAAATCTAATTCAAATAAGTCACATCATCTAATCTCCTGTTAAATTAATTAACCCTTGATTAATTTAACCTCATCTCATGTCACATCCTCTAGATAATGCAAGTTGCACATGAAAATAGATTTAATTCATTTATTAAATCTCTATTTTCCTCACAAGGCATCTTTGGAATATTCTCTCAATTTGAATTCAAAAATTCCAAGTCAACATGTACATCCAACAAGGCATTTAAACCTCTTACATGTCCTTTCCTTGAGCCAAGTGGCATTTATTGCATTTTCCTTCCCTCTTACATGTCATTTCAACAAATTTGAATTTCAAATATTGGCATTTATTGGCACAAACCCCAAATCTTGCACATCCATCATCCATTCATAGCTTGACAAGTGGCACCATATCATTGGATGAATGTTAGTCCCACATTGCTCAAATTTGGGCATTCATCCATCTTGAAATCCTATAAATGAAGAGCTCCTCTCCTCATTTTATCATCCACAAACATTGCAAAATTACCATACTAAAATACTTAGCCATTCTCATCCATCATTTGAATTCTAAGTAGCTAGGTTTTTTGCAAATATGGCTTGGAGTTCTCATCTTTCATCAAAAGTGGATCAATCTCATCTTCAACATATCAAGATTTCATCATAGGAATTGGGAAAGGGCCAATTTTCACATCAAATTAGCACCAATTTCCCCATGGGATCAAGTGTTTGCTTCTCTAATTAGGATTAAATCTAGTTTTATCTTTTGTATTGTGTTCTTCATCAATTTCTTTCCTATTTTGAGTTTGCAAATGGATTTCATGGGGAATCCTTGTTTTAGCTTGTAATTCCTTGTCTAACTCGCTTATTCATGTTGTTTTTCAGGTACTAGGGAAAGGGTTCGCACATATATTTTCTCTAATTGATATATTTTCATGTGTAACCTTTCTAATGTTACTCCAACATTCAGTTGAAGTAGCAAAGATAAATCATAAAACCTATAGTAAATCAATGGTAATCATTGTATAGGGGTCAATAAGCTATCTAACCAATGGATTTTTTTACTGGATATTATTTTTGGTGTGTTAAAGTAGGGTCTACTTAAGCTCTTATGGTTAAGATTGTCATCTAGTACTGTAATCAAAGTATGGTCTTATGAAGCTATTCTGAAGTTTCATTCAAAGGAATTTGGAGATGAAATTTGAAAACAAACATCTTACAAAATAAGTGAAAATTAAATATGCTTGAAGACTGCATTAATGATTTAGTCAGTACATTGTCAACCTTTAGAGCCCTTCTAAAAAATTCTACTAATGGTTTGCAATATTATTGTTTCTAGATAATGATGACTGCCCTTTAGGTGAAAGCATATCTGTAGGTTGATAGGACTTGATTTTCATATCTTAAAATTGATACATTTATCATTCAACTGGTAAACATCTTTATTCTTTACAATGTGATCAAACACTATACGGTTGTAAATCCCTTCTTTTGATCCACATTATGTGCTATAGTGTGTATAAGATTGATATATATTTAATGTTGAGGGAAAACATCAATCAACATTGACAGTATTTATTATCCTGATCATTGTAGGTTTATTATAGTAATTAATCTATAAATATAGAAGTAGATGCAATAAAAGGAAAATGTGCTATCATGAGACAACAATATTTATCTCCTATGCTTGACAATGTTATCTTTTAACATATTTTCTTTTGCAGTTGCATCTATAATCCAATTAAGGGTACCCTGAAGCAGGTAATTTTTTTAAATGCTAAATACCAGAAGGAATTAGGGCTCAGGGATGCCCAAAATAAGGATGGAAAGGAAGTTAAAAAGTGAAAAAAATAAAGATTTGAAGGTAAGGAGAAGGCATGTAATAATAAACACCTAAAAATGGATAAAAGCAACACCTTATAAAGGCATAAACACACAAAAATAGAAACATATATAGTCAGAGAGGAAATATAGAGGGCAGATAGAGGCAACTAGAGGATTTTTACTGAGTTTTAATGGGAAAGAGGATAGATTCTTGAAGGAAGAGACCATATTGGACGTAGTGAATAGAGGAAGATTTATACAACAAATAGAAGGAATTTTCTGAGTGTTTAAAGAGGCATTTAGCATCAACATTCAATTAAGTAAATTTTCATTTTCTATTGCTTGAAGAAAAGGAAAGCTTTTTCTTGATTTATGTATGATTGAATGATAAATTGAATAGGAAAGAAGAACTATTAATTGTATTCTTGAAAATGACTGTATTTTCCTTATTTTATGATTGAAAGATTTTATTCTTGGAAAAAGCTTCTTAGAAACAACAAGATTACTTGTTTGGAAAAACTTAGGAAACATAGATCTGATTAGTAAATCTGCATAATTTCAACATATGTGTGGTTTCTATTGAGTTTATGCACATAATGAAATGAAATACCTTTGGCAAGGGTTTCATATTGCCACAAATTTTAAACCCAAAAAAATTTTGCAAATACCTTTGGCAAGGGTTTCATATTGCCAAAAATTTCAAACCCAAAAAAATGCATTTAGGCATCATTACACACTGCTTGCAATTTTCTTTTACACTATTCAAGCCAAAAACGTAAAATGAAAAGGCTTTTCACAATGCTTTTCTAGCTAAACCCGAAACATATATTTTACCAATCAAACAAACAACCATAAGGCAACTGATGTGTGCCAATTATAAAGCACCAAATGTCAACAATAGCCTTTCAGCTCAAACAAATGTGTATACATCTCAAACTACCACGCCTGTCGCACAAACAAATCAAAGAACACAACCATAGAATAGGAGAAAATGTGATGGAACCTGGGCATGCTCGAGTCTATTTATCGTCGCTAGAAAACCTTACTTCGGTCGATGGTTGCTCACCCAAACCTCTTCCACTCGAACAAGAAAAATGGTCGGGCCCCCTTTTTTTTAATTTGTATTGCTCATTGTTTCAACCGAAAAGGTGCTGCCATGTCATTGTTGCATGGTTTCGGTCAAAACCCTACCAACAGAAAACCTTCTAGTCGGAACTTGTTCGATCGAAATTATTTTTTAGGCTGAAAGTGTGACACAATATTGTGATTTTACCCATGAATAATAATTTGTTCAATGTATGCATTTGAGAAATATTTTGAAAACATAACATGAAGAAAAATTTCAAAAGCAAACTTATATGCAATATAACAAAATAAAAATAAACACATGTTGAAAAACCACTCACTTGATAGACTTATTTGCAACACACGAATTTCAAAATCATCACAAATTAGAATTCAAATTATATAGAAATTCACTCACTTATTATTTATTACACCGAAGGCGTGTCTTTATTTGAGTTTCGCGAACTCATTTTGCTCGTGAATAGTTGAAAAGCCTCGAGAGGCATTGCAATACAGTTAAATGAATCTAAGTCATTCATCATTTTTCGCCCATTTTTTGGCTATTTTTAGCTGCTTTTTACTGCTTTCCTTGCTGTTATTGGTCTTCGCTCCTCCAAACTCTTCCTCCTCGTATTGACCTTTCACTCCTCTAATTTGGCGAATGACCAGAGAAAAATTGGTTGTTAGATACAAGCCTTGCTAGTCATTGCAATCCACTAGTGTTGAAAGCATCTTTGGTTTGTACAAGGTAGATGCTTTCAAACACAACATTGTGGCCAAATGGGAAGACAGTGTTCAACAGTTCTAGTTGTGAACATTGTTTGGAAGGTAGTCATGCAAGCCACAACAATTTTTCTCATTTTCTACAGACTTGCAGACTTCTCAAATGTATTTATGGACCTATTTTCCCCAATCCCATGTCGTCTGTCATAGTCTTAACTTCCCCTGCAAGAAATTTAAGTACAGGTAATTGTGAGACCAGCTAAGTGACCCAAACTCAACACTACTCCGCAGATTGCTCATTTCCAATCTCATGGCCAAATATTTCTTAGAATGAAGACTAAGGCTATAAGTCAACTTCTCTAAAGCCGTTTTATGGGCTACTTTATTCTTTCTTAAATTTTCAACTTGTTCAGTTCAATAAACATTTTATGGAGGTAGGTTAGAAATGCAGATATAGAGAATTGAAAGAAAATCGCCAAATATTAAACTTCTCTCTAAAATTCAAGGAAATGCATCACAAAGTCAAATTATACATACAGATTCAAATAATTTAGACATATTCATAATTCTTCTGGAAACAATTATAGTTTCTTAAAAAGTATAAAAAACCCAAATAAAATTATTATCGGCGAGTTGCAGTCTTAAAGTCATCATAAAATCTAAAATTAAATTGCATGTTATGATTTAATGCTTTAATAAAATAATTTAATAGCAATCTTAGTTATATAGCCTTATACAACTCCCTTGTTTGCCACAGATGATTTCTGATCCATTTAGAATAGGAAGGTATGCTCAACTCTTCTTCTCAAGACCATTCACCACAAGGTATGGCCAAGTCTCTACACGCGGTCATGGTGCCATTCTCTGTACAAGTATCAATCCTATGATTCAATTGGCCCACTTGCTCTCCGCTAGGGAATGCCATTAACACTCATCTACTTGCTCATTTCCAATCTCAACGGCTCCTAATTTCAACCAACAAGGCGGGAAATGAGAGAGGAACCATAAAAGCAAGGATGGATCACCACAGAAAGAGGGAACGCTTCAAAACAATGAAGAGAAATTATGAAAATCAACATATTCTCTCTAGGCTTATGCTCTTGTAGCCACTTGCTTCGTTATGTGCCAATAAAATCATTTTCCAACACATCGAATGCCAACCCATGCAAACAAATTAAACTATGAAGTTATATTATATCCTTCCAAATAATTAATATGAACAATTATTTATTAATTTAATAAATTTACTATTTATTATTAATTTTTAAAATAATGTTGTATTTTATATAATGTAAATTTATTTTAAAATAATATTATGATTATATTGATTATTATATATTATATTTTATATTAAAAAATTATTAAATAAAAAATAATAATAATAATATATGATTAATATATTTTATATATTTTATATATTATAAATTAAATAAAATTATTTTTCAATAATATTTTGTTTATATTTATTATTATATATTATATTTTATATTAAAAATTATTAATATAAATATAAAATAATATATAATTAATATATAATACATATTTTGTATAATACAAATTAAATTATATTTAATATATTTATACATGTTATTATAGATAAATTACATTACCATTATACATTATATCTTATAAGTGGATGCATAGTTGATTTGAAGTTATCACTTCTTCATTGAGACCTTTTGCACAACGGACGTCATTTACTAGATTGTCCTACAATTGACCTTATGTACAACACAAATATATTAAGACAAACATATCATTTTTTTTCCAAATTAAAGTTCCACACCTCTTCGACGTACCCATTGCACACCAAAGTGTGATTGCTAGTATTTATTCATCGCAAATATTGATATAGGATAGTTCTATTCCTTTCAACCCCGAAGCAACTTTTTGTCCCATTACTCATGAACACTCTTCCTTCTCAGCATTCACGTTAAATTCCTATTTGGTGAAAAAGCAAAGCCCTACTACCTTATAAATTAATCTCTATATCTTCATTTAGTAATTAAACCCAATTATACTTGTGAACTAAAAACTAGTCACGCTTAGGCTTAGACGTCCAGAGAAACATCTCGCCGTAAACGCCATGACAAGCAACCTGTTTTCCTCCCGCTCCATCAGACAAATAATGACAGACTGCTGTGGCGTTCCTCGTAACCTTTTGGTTATCCTGCACAACCTCCAAACTGAGATCAAACACCTCACTTCCGTTGATAGAATGACAATAAGTCACTCCGTAAGGAAACACAAAGTTATGACATGTTACGGGCGTTTTAATATTCTCCCTCTTACTCGCTTTGGTAACCCTGACCCGCTGACCGGATCCCACAATGGACGGGTCACTAAGGAGTTCCACGTCAGATCCCAAAAGAGACACCACGAATTCCACCATGCCCTCAATGGAGGTGCTGCACCTCTTCACTTCTCCTCCTTCCACCCTTTCTTCGCACATCTCAAATGTGCTCAACATGGTGCGGGACACATTCGACTCGCTAGGGATATTCAACAACTTGAGAATTTGAGAAACATTTGCAGTAGAGAATGGCGGCATCATCTCTGCTAACTCGCTGGGCAAAAATGAGGTCAAATATTTGGAAGGGCTAAGATCCGGCAATATCATTTCTCCCGACTCCCGCAGCTCCTCCTTGTCGAAGAACACGTGCTCCTCCACCTTTCCAACCTTCTCATGGGGTCTCACAAAACTTGAACGAACTTGATCAATAAAAGGCATGTCTTCACGGCATATCAAACCGGCTGAGCGGCAGAATTCGTGAGCATCGAAAGAAGTAGCGTCTATCTTCTTCAGCCCCGCAGCGAAATTCTGTAGCTGTGTTAAAGAAAGAGGGGACAGACGAATCGCAAGGGTTTCGGGTATTCCAACCTCCGGAAGCTTCTCTCGCCACCGTTGACGCTGTAACTCCGCAACGTTGCTAACGGCATTAACCTCGTCGAGCCTAATAATAGCCTGAAAGCCATGCCCACGGTATGTATCAGTGCTCAAAAACTAAAATAACTTAAACAACTAAAAAGTAGAAAACAGAAAGCTTATCGTCCTTCAAAAACAACTCACGCTAACTGCAACCAGCAGAAGTAGCAGAACTCTGTTTCCTGTAGCCATTGCCTTCACTGCCTTGTCAATTGTAATGTCGGCTAATTTCTTCTCTATTTATAGGGAAGTTTTCTCAAACAGTCGGCAGATGCTGATTCTTAAATTATACTTAATGAAATAATTAAAATTAAAATTTAACTTAAAAAAATAAGATACCATTTTAGAAATATAATATGTAAAGAGTATAAACAAATAATAATCCGTTGACGACTATCAGAATCCACATTTGACCGTATTTATTAATTACTTGTAAATAAAAAACACCTTATATTCTGATTTTTAATCAATAAATAAATACGGTCAAATGTGTTTCGTAAAATCTGTACAAAATTCATCTTGGTTCATTGAGGTCCATTGACGTAGAAGCGTGGCGAGTCTTGGGTACTGTGTTAGTTTAGACCACTTTTCGTTATTATTATCACCACCTCATTGGCTGCACTGGCTTAACACGGCAAAATATCAGAATTTTATTGTCGGAAACTAATTCTTTCGTTTTGACACGCAACAAAGACTTCACTAAAAGTTTGACACGAAGGAATAATCTTTTTGTTTTGTTGTTTTCTTCCTGGGATATGAGGACCTTCTTTACATTTTTGTTGTCTTACAGTTTTTTTTTTTTTATGTTCTATATGTAGTACTTGCATCAAAAGAAGGTGAAATAGTAATGTTGATTGTATTTTATAAAAGATTTAATATGATTTTGAACATAATAATATGAGTCAATGAATATTGATTAAAAAGTGCATAGAAATATCAATTCATTATGATATAATTTGATACACTTCAAAAGCAACACCTAATACATAAGATCGAAATCATGTTGGTATTTAGTGATTGTCTCATATGATTTAATTTCATGAGAGGGTTGAAAAATTTTGTTTGCATCAATGGAACAAATGTGTTAGTTTGCATATCTTCTTTTAAAAGCTTGATGTTGAATAATCTATAGATGTTATTGCATTTGTATGTTCCGTGTCTAGCTTGGCTCTAATGTTGACTATACTTTTTCAGTAGATCAAATCTCAAATTTGTTGTGAGTCTTTATTATGTGGTATAAAAATTTATGATAAACATCCATAAAGTAACCAAATCTAATTTTGAAATGTCAATAAAGATAACCAACATATCCAAATGTTGTGAACATTTAAAGCAGGTGAAGCACATAAAAGCTAACATCATAAAAAGGTGAGATATGCGAACTTTGAAATAATCCTCTCCTATTGGCAATCCCACATAAAAAAAGCTTTGAAAAATTGCATCCCATGGACTTCAACATCATTCAGACCTCCTCAATGCGAAATACAATCATAACAAATGTTTTGTACAACACTCATTCAATTGATAGGTAAAGATATGTGTTGATTCACATTAAACATGACCCAAAGATAGCACAAAATCAACAAATCTTCAAAATAATGTAAATTTTCAAATCCCTTTTTTATTGGTGGGCAAGGGTGGATTGAATCCAAAACATAAGGGCATTTGCAACAGTATTTTCCAAATTAAGTGGAACAACGCATAAGAAAATCCTCAATAATTTCAAATCATAGAATTTCAAAACATAAAATTTCAACCATTGGATTTTAAACCATATAATTTTAAACCCTAGCAAAATCAAAACCTGAAAAACTGAGGGTTAGTACATGTTGATGCACCCAAGTTTTTGTATGTGCACTTAAATAAGCATATGAAAATATCAGGGTTTTAAAAAAATGTGGATACCAAATTTGTCATATGTTTTAGATGCAGGAAATCTAAATAATGTACATTGAAATTGGAGATCTCGCAACCACCATTGATGGAGGCAGCGGTTATTCAGCCCCAGGAATGTTTCAAGTTTGATTATAAATAATTTATGGGTGTCTTTAATAAGATTTTGGACATTTCTAATTATGGCATTGGTGTTCCCACTCTTGCAAACTTTAACAAAATTTAAGTTAAAGGCGAAATGGTGAATTGGTTGTCTTTTGTCTATACCTCTTGACCTACTTCGTTGCTCTAAAGATGTTAGAAAGCTGCCACAAGAGTCGAATTCTTGAAAAAAGTTCTTGACTTGATAGAGTCGAATGGGGATGACAAAGTTCATTAATATTAGAATCGGATTGTATTACCATAAACTATTAAGATGTTAGATACATATTATCCAAGATTGTGTAACTACTCTAATTCTATAAATTAAGTATTAAACATTTTTTAGATATATCTTAGATCATATTATATATTCTTGCTTTGTTGATTCTTCTCATAGATAAATTAATCATTAACTAAGTTTTATATAATAATTGTAATGTAAAGTATAATTATTTACTCATAGAAAATAATATTTTATTTTTTAATATTATTACAATTACATATAATGAAATAAACACTATTGCAAATATTCAAACACAATCAAAATTCAAAAACAACAAATTATAAACGTTATGAATTGTAGAAATCTCGTAGCATTAAACACTATTATTACAATACTCCTTTCAATTACAAAATAAATACTACTATTAGGATATTGCAAAGAGAATACCCCCACTAAGAAACAGTTGTTTTATACCTCCTAACAATAGAAATACTATTCTTACGTAGATTGTGAATACAACTCCACCTCGAAACAGTACATGAAACGCGTTGAGATTAGCGAAACAAAATGATAAACCTAGGAAGTTAATTGTATGAGCTCAATGACCGAAGTAAGCCTAGTTGTTGCCTTGTCGTCAGAGATTCTCTCCAGAATTTTAACGACCTCATTCATTGTCGGGCGATTTTCAGGTCTGGGCGACGTGCAAGCCAATCCCAGCTGCACCATATTAATCATTTGCTCCTCAGTACTGTCTTCTGCGGCATCTTGAAGCTTATGCAAGTGAGTAGCAATTACTTGAAATGGTGTGCCATCCACGGATTTCCTCAGTGCCCACTCTGGAAATGTGTTATCCTCCCTAAACATCTCGCACGTTGGATTTTGGCCTGATATCATTTCTAAAATGACAACTCCGTAGCTGTACACGTCTCCTTTCGCTGTCATCCTCCCACTTAACGCATACTCTGAAGAAAATAAATAAATAAAAGATGGTCTTACAAAAATACATTGCACAAGATGTTTTGAGTGGGTTAGATACTTATGGCGAAGACACACTTACCTGGGGGCATGTAACCGATGGATCCTTGCAAATTAGAGGTGCTAAATCCGTGACTCATGTCATCGTAGTTGAGGATTCTGGAAATCCCGAAATCGGCAATCCCGGGCTCGAAGTCCATGTCCAGCAAAATGTTGGACGGCTTTACATCGCAGTGTAAAATTGGGTGCGGGCATTCATGGTGAAGGTACTTCAATCCCTGAGCCACACCACGTGCGATTCTCAAGCACATGCTCCAGCTGAGTGTCTTTTCTTCAATATGGGAAGCCAAGGTGCGATTGGGCATCATCTCCATAACCAAAGCCATGGTCTTTGAACCCCAACAGTAGCCCAACAAGCGAACTAAGTTACGGTGTCTTGCCACGGCCAGTGCTCGAATTTCCGCAATCAGGCTCTCACTCATTGCGACACTGCCGGCGATTTCCTCTTTGAATCTCTTCACAGCTACAGTTCGTTTCCTGCCGCATATATTTAGACTCCCGCTATACACGCTTGCCATTCTGCCGGAGCCGATTATGTTTGTATTGCTAAACTCTGAA
>VDFB02219446.1:0-14312 GCA_007258455.2 Sequoia sempervirens
TCCTTCCACGACTGGAATAAGTTGTTTTTTTCCCTACACACTACATTCAATGTAAGCTCACATGTTTCCTTACAAAAAAATAAATACTTCCAGGAAACACCTTCTAGAAACGAAATTTATCATTTAATCTTATTAGCTAATTCTATATTCATTTATCGATCCAAGCTGGAATTGGTGATTCATTTAACACTTGAGTGCACTATCCGTCTTTTGTATTCTTGAGCAACATGGTACTCTTCATGCATTTTTATGTTTCACTTATCAAACTGCTCTTTAAATTTGCTCTCTTTCATGATGAAAATCAAAACAAAACTCTTGATTAAGGCATAATGTATGCCTGTTCACTATCCTTGACTGTGAAAAGAATGAATTGAATCTTGCATGACATATATGATTATGATTAACAAGTAACACAAAATATGAATTATGCTGCAACGTTTGATATAAATGTACTCAGCTGAATTGATTGAGTGAACTAAACTCACTGTTCACCTGTAGCCTTCAGAAAAATAAACCCGATTGTTATGAATGCATAGTTAGTTTAGTAGCTCGATAGATAACTTTGTTTCCTCTTTCATTTGTATTTTATTTCACTTGACGAATATGATGATGTAATCATTAAATCAGCCCATTTAATGAATAGGGCAGCATGCGGAGCTCTACCCTTGTGGGAGCCCGTTTTTCTCCACATGCTTGATCTTCAAATAATGTTCAGCTTCGTGATTTTACCTATACCTGCACAAGGAAACAAACAATGTTAGCATAGAAATAGAATATGATGATCATGATATTGTTATTTCTCCTTCAGCTCATTTCCTCTGCATTGCACTTGATTGATTGTTTCAATGCATAATTAATAGTAGGTTGCACTATTGTGGGTGCCTCATAAAGGTTTCTTCATAATTGGAGCCACTGACACCCCCTCTTTTCTCTTACAGGTCGACGGAGCACAAGAAGACAAAGGTGCACCATTTAGCGTCAACCGTCGATATCATGCAATGATGATTATGTCATCACTTATATGTTTTATTTTATGCACCTTTAGTAGTGTAATGTGCTATTAGTGATATATTGTAACAGTCACATCCACGACTTGTGTGGATATTTGATTTCATCCTTTATGCTTTTCATTTGAAAAAAAAGAATGCATTTAAATGCAAATGTTGTAATATCATTCTGATTCTTGAAATCAAATGAAGCTTTGTAAAATATGAGTCTTTTCATGAAATAAATGAAAGCATTTGAAAATGCTATTTGCTCATTTGCTCAATTCTGTACTTTACTTAATTTTGGAACATGTGGATGGCACTCTAAAATTCTGATTTTTCCTTTTAAATGCACAACTATCACTTGATGAATAATGATAAAAGATGCAAAAAAATCACTTAAACTCAAGTACCCAATTTCATCTTAAGATGCATTATTGTTTAGCTAAGCTCCTGTCAGTGAGGCAAAAATTTCTGCTGATTTCCTTGGGTGTATGGGTACCACCTAATTTTTGTGGCCCCAATCCTGATTTCACATTAATCTAAGCGTTTCTTGAAAAATGTGTCCCAAAGTCTAGCCTAATGGGACTCATACACCACTTTTGGAATATGAGTCCCATGTGGCTTAAACCTAAATTAAATTCAAATTCTTGGCAGGATTTTATTCTCCTAGATCTTATGTTCACTACTAGTGTTGTAATTTCAAGAAATTTGACATAAAAAACTATAAATACAAAGCTTTTTCACTTATTTTTGACTAAGACATTCAAGAGAACATTCCTAATAGCATGTTTATGATTACAAGAATTCACAAGAGGGTAAAGAGAGTTTACAAGAGAATTTCTAAGGCATTCAAGGGTATATTTCATTATCATTTGCTGCAACAATTCAAGATCCATCCTCATGTCAAGATCATAATGCAACAAGCATGTTTTTGAGCTAGTGTTGTGATGTAGCATTAAATTTCCATTTGAAAGAATTATTTCATATCCAATTCAAGATCAAGATATACATTCTACATGGAAACTTCATGTTAGATTATTGACTTACATCTCAAGACATCATTTAAACCTTATCATTGTTCATGCTTCGTGTTTCATGTTTCTTTTTTATATTTCATTGTTTCATCACAAGGCTTAACTAGCTAAATGGGTTTTGACCAAGGAAAAACCCCATTTCCTAACAATCAACAAGTTTTCTCTCTCTCCCTACATGTGTGATTGCAGATATAGGTGTCTTGGAGCTTGAAGATCCTTTGAAGATTGAGTTGTAAGATTAAGGAAAGTTGTCATGTTATCACCTTGTCTATAAGATCACATAAAGTCGCCAACAAGTCACAATTCATAGTTTCAAGCCTAGAAACAAATCTTGGAAGGAAGAGTAGATTCAGATCCTAAACCTCCAAAAAAGTAGAGTGGGATTGATACACCACTTGTGGCGTATGAATCCTAGTATAACACATTTTCTATATTTTAGTGAATTCAGATAAATCATTATGAGATTCTAGTTTTAGCACAGAAACCCTAGCATGGGACTAAATCACCCAGCGTAGTGTAGGGTGCATTAAATTTACTATTTTTATCATTTCAGGTCTTCATTCAAGCTTTTATAGGTTTCTAGGTGCTCATGTGTACTTTTCTAATTTACTATTTTGTTTTGTATTCATTTCTAGGTCATCTATTTAGTTCTTCCATATCAGTAGATTTGATCATTAGGTTTTGCATATTACTTGTCTTTTCAAGCTCTAGCTTGGTAGTGAACCCTCCTTAAATCTTCTATCACACCCTAGGATACCTTATTGTAAGATCTCTTTCCCCCTTTTATACCTTCATATTGAGATCTCTAAGGTTTCCTTGAATGAAACAAGTGTGAAATAGGAACCATATCCTCATGCTCCATCTCCTAAAAGATGGAAAACCCTATTTCCATTGTTAAAATTGGTAAAATTATAATATATTTCTTTCACCTCTCAGTAAATTTTCAACTGCTAAAGGGAAGCTTATATGATTTCTTTTCCTCTTCATTTCAAGAATTCTAAATGTGTGATTTAAGTTAGGATTCAATTGGAGAAGGATTATCAAGAGAGGAAAGAAAAGATAAGATATCCAAATATGATAAGCTCCTAGTCACAATGAAGATAACATACAGCATACTTGGGCACATAAATATAGAAGCATTTAAAGAAGTAACCTTTTCACTAGAGGCTTCTCCAAAGGCCCAAAATATAGCTAGTTCAGGATTGACACATTTATCTTCATTCCTAGTTGCAATAAAATTCACTAACCACATCCTTGTTGTAGCAAAAACCTATAATCCCACACAAATGAAATGTTATGAACCTTATAGCACTGAGATCATTGATATCTCTCCTCCTATGATTATAAAAATGTTTGATCTCCCTCCCTATTCTCATTTGAAAATGGTAACAAAATCAAAGACCATTGTGGAATACATGAATGACATGAATGGGAACCTTAGGCATCTAAACAAGAAATAACTTATGAATGAAATAAAATCAGTAGACAAGATCCCTCATAAACTAATAAGGTCAAACTTCTACTCAGAGGTTGGGGATATTATCACACTACTATCTAGAGTCTTTGGAAAAGAGGAGTCTAGGACATATGATGCATGGATTTTCCATTTCATCCATATTGTTCTGAAAGGATAAGTGTTCCTAGATTGGGGAAAAATTAGGTCAGATACCATTCATGCCCAATTGACCATAGTAAAAGAACACTAAACCTTTTTTTATGTCCTCATACATTGTATACCTAGCAAGAAGAGTGTGAAACTTCCCTGGTCTATAGAGAAGGGCATCAGAGGAGAATCCCTAGGAAAAAGTATAATTTGGGAATTCTACCCTGAACTTGAGCTTAAGGATGTAGAAAATAATTTCAAAGGGTCAATGATGCTTTCTTGTATCCAATGATCAACCAAATCACTAGGGATGTGAGATTCAAATTGACAAAGGAGGCCATGACTTTGATCAAAGAATAGGCTGAATGATTTAATCAATTCCCTAAATCAACATAGATCAAGATTTTTGGTTTTGATAAGGCACCTTATTTATTACCAAGATGTATAATTAGTGATAGAATTGTATTAATTAAGTATTCTAGACAAGTCATGGAGTTGTACTTAAAGTTCTTAGGCAAGCACAAGGTAGGATAAAATAGCCTTTTCAGTTGAGAAATTATGCATGTCCATCTATTGTGGCTACTATAATTTCTCCAAAGGAACTACAAACCTTAAATTTGAAAACATATATTCCAAGCGATAATTTTGATCCTATAGGAAACATGAAGGCACTCATTTATTCCATGTTCCCATATCACTAGCCCAACATTGAATATTTTTGGGTAGATTTGTAAGATGAATTTGAAGTCAAAAAATGAAGTCATTATATATTCACCACCTTCCAAATGAGGTAATTTAGTATTAGGGATGCCATACCTGAAGGGTTTTTTGATGATGGGAAAACATTGGATCCCAGGCATGATATTAGTAAGGTCGACAATATGACTTTGGATCCCATTGGCTAGTAAGAAAAATATGAACCCTCCATTGATACTATATCCGAGAAGGTTTTGGATAGAATTAACACTTGGGTAGACCTAAGAAAAAGAGATTTAAGGGTAAAGAGGGTTAGCCTAAGAGGAAGAAATAATCTACCATAGAAGGCTCCTCTTCATCAATACCAACTAGGCATAAGATACAAAATAAGAATGAGAATGTATCTACTCAAGAGACTTCAAGAATCGTGAAAATAATGGAGAAGCTGATAGAAGCCTTCAAATTAGAATAGGTTACTTTTAAGGTTGTAGAGGTAGGAGTGATATCAAGACTTTTAGTGGTGTGAATTTCCTAGGTTCCTCCTACACAAGATACCCCAACCTCATAATAAAGCAAGAAGACTACAGTGGAGCCACCAATAAAAGAGATGGTAGAAATATTAGATTTTTCATCCCCCAAAACTCTATAGTTAGAAAAGCCATAAAGTAAAGAATACGGTCATAAGAGTGATTGGGTGGATATAACACCTGATTCACCCAAAGGCATCCATAAAGAGGAGGAGAGAGAAATTGAGGATGAATTTGTGGTGGTTCATGAGGATCGAGGTTTGGAAGAACATGGACTCTAAGAGGAGAAAAATAAACCTAAAAATGATAGATATAAAGAAGAACATGTGTCGATAGTGGAAGAGAAGTAGTAACTCATTGATAGTATGGAGAGGAAAGAAGAAAAGGAAAAGTCCTCTTCATCATAAATGATGATCACATAAGAAGTAAAAGTGCAATCTAAGGAGACCTTGATCACGGAACAAGAAGTTTTTATTCCTCTTACAACTCTTACATGGCTAAATTTGAACCTAGAAAAGAGGCAAGAAGTGATTGTTCAACCACTTAGCTGGTAGAACATGGTTGTAAATTGGTGGAGAAGAGAAAAATTAAAAAGAAAAAAAGAACCCTCCACACCTAGGGTTAATGAATTGGGGGAAATGATAGTAGAAATTTCCACCTTGATAGTAGATAAATATGATAGAGAACTCCAAGAATAATATGATCAATTATCTACTATCAACATGGGGATGAAAAATAGAAGAGACCAAACGTCATCCCTAGACTTGGTAGTGGATTTTGTAAAGGATTGAATGAATAAATACAATCAAACTAAGGATGAGATTAAGGCTAAAATTGAGAAATTAAAAATATTTCTCAAAGGTCTAGTTTCTCTGGTTGAAGAGTAGCCTACTTGATCAAAGGCTCTAGTTTTTATGAGTAGGAAAAGAAGTAGATGGTTTTAATGAGGTGAAAATAAATCCCCAACTTTTTGATATGGATTTCAATCTTAAGAAATAGACTGTAAAGAACTATTAGGTATTTTAATATAACCTAGTGCATTTTAGGCATGATTATGCCTTGAAGAAATGATAGTTATAAATTGAGAATAACTTAAGCACGAGGATGAAAGGCAGGCTTGTGCTGACCTTTGGGAGTTTGAAACAAAAATGTAAGCAAGGTAGAGGAGCCAAAGGAGGCTTCCTATTTTGGATATGAAGATGGAAATTTTATTGGTTTATGAGCATCATTATATTTAGGATGGAACCCATACCACTTTCTAAAACATGCTTGGCTTTCTTGAATTACATATAAATTATATACCCTCTTGTTTTGGAAAGTTTCATCAAACCATTAGTTGATCTCATGTTTCAACAACCCATAAGTTGACAATCCTAAGCCATCGTG
The DNA here is from genome assembly GCA_007258455.2 of Sequoia sempervirens. Classification (NCBI taxonomy): domain Eukaryota; kingdom Viridiplantae; phylum Streptophyta; class Pinopsida; order Cupressales; family Cupressaceae; genus Sequoia; species Sequoia sempervirens. Next base: position 6,236 of record VDFB02219446.1, read on the forward strand.
ACAATCTGGATGCAATATTAGAGAGTGTAATCAACTTTTTGTAGGAGGAAGAGATAGTTTTGGATAAGTTGATGAATACCAAGGTTGATGTTAGATGGGTAAAAGATGACAGAAAATGGTTGGAAAGATGTATAGCTGCAACTTACAATAGTTTTGAGAAGACAAATTTAATATTGGAATGGGTTGATGACCGTGATATGAAATAATCACCTAAGTGTTGGCCAATTTTGAAGAGAATAAAGCAGCCACAGCAATAGGCATAAGCAAACATTTTTTTCAAATGAATATTCTCATTTAATTTGTCAAATGAGGGTTATAATTTCATGCCCATTCCTCTCTGAAGTGTATAGTTTCTGTTGAACTTAAGTTGCTACCATATGGTTCATGACAAAGCAACTAAAGCAATTTTTTTAGAAAATCAACTTTTATAGTTTAACGGTGCCTGTTGGAACTAATCTGTACCATGGATCTGTACACAGGCTGAGCATGTCTTGTATATATTCACTAGAGGGAATAATATTTTATTTTCTAAATTTAAATCTCTCTCTGTCTCTCAAGGTCTAAAGGTTGGATATTTACACAGATCTAATAATATAGGCTCATAATTATTTCTACATTTCATACAGTTGTTTTAGGATCACTGCATGTGAATTTATACACCAGTGGAATTTTCATGGATTTGTAGAAGTAGTGGACTTTAGAATTTAATGAAAATTAACTGAATTCTATCATTTCTAGATTGTACTCTCACATTCAAATGGTATTATTCTTATTATAAGTTGTCATTATTCAAAGAGATAAAATTATTTACATATTGAATTTTTGGTTAAAATGGATAATATTTGTGGGATTATAAAGTATGCCTATTGAATTAAGCACTAAAAATAAATATAATTGTTTAATACAAGTTTTTTTATCTTTAGTTTTCTAGAAATGCCTCTTTGATGAATGATGAATTATGTTAATTGGAATGAATATCTTTTCTCTTTTCTTGCACACCCTATCCTATCTTTTTGAGATTTATTTAAAATATTGTTAGTTAAGATCAGACATGAACTCTTAGTTTACAACAAAATACTATAGGCCCCTTGAATATTACACCCATATTGATTGCTTTGTAGAATAATACAGTTGTAACCCAAATCCCAAGACCTTGGAAGGTCATTTATCTTAGGAATAGTTTTCTATTTTAGGAGAGGAAAGCATATCAATACCCAAATTGTGTTGTGTGCCAAATATCTCATCAACACTTAGAACCTATCTTCTCATCATTTATATCTAGTTTGAGAATTATTTCAATGGGACCCCATGATTACTTTGTGCTCAAATGTTGTTCACCCCTTCAAGTCTTTATCTTGTTCCCAATTTACAAAAGTTTTAAATTTTATAACTATGGAAGGTTTCTCCAATTTTTTATTGGCCCCTCTTTCTCCCATTTCAGATTCTTTAATTCCCCATACATTCATTTTTCCCATCTACTACTGCCCTTCTTCCTTTCCATGTCCAATTCCTCAAGGATGCACTTAACATTTGTACTAGGTAAGCCAAAACTTAAGGTTTAATCCTAGGTATTCCACCCTATATCTTTCTACCAAAATTTTCATTGCTACCCTACCTTGAAGGATCTAGTAGCATGTTACCCTAAACTTTGAACCTTGAAAATATTGAATTTCCCTTAGCCTAGATAGTATGAGTTATCTTCAAGTCTCAATCCCTACTATCTCCTAGAAAATTCATTCATATAATTTAAAAAAAATCATTCCCCATTGTAACTCATAGTGTGTATCCTTTTTCCTTGATCCTTGCTATTCCACTCCCCTTTGTTTGGTATTAATTATGTAAATTCACTAATCCTTACTTCTCCTTGAATATTCTCGGCATTTCTTTCTCAGCCTTCATCCCTCTTTCCTCCCAAAGAAAAGACTAAAACCCACTATTGATTCCCCTTCCTTTCCAAAATTCTTATTCCTTTCAATTCTTCTCATGGTACAAAGTATTCTGGCTTTCTTCCTTCTACCTGGTTTCACCACACTTCCATCCTTGTAGATCTCTCAGAGAATTTTATGCCAATATACCCTATTTCGCTTCTGAAGTGGTATTTGATATCCCCATTTCATGAATAACATTGATTCAACCTCAATAAGTCTTAATCTTTTGAAGTGCCATGGATTTTCCTTACCTTGACACCCTCCTTATGTATTGATTCTTCACTACTGTTCATTCCCTAGATTTGGACCAATCTCTCTCACTTTTATATCCCTCAAGCTCATGAAACTTAGTTCCTTATGTTCTAGACTTACTATTATCATGTTCCATAATACCTGGTTCCTACACTACCTTGAGACTCTGGGAATTCATTTCCTAAATCCCTACCATCAACATATGCAATTTTTTTTTCACTCAATTTGGTATGAAATTTCTTGAATACTTTCCATTTGAGCTAGAAACCCTACATACAACTTTGTAATTTCAAGGACACCTCTAAAGTATTTAAATATACATAATATGACAAGAGAAAACTTTGAAACTCCTATTAACACACGTGGGCCCATCAAATAAATCGTTTCAAGTTCATAGCTATGTTAAGATAATACAAGTGAGCATAGACAATGTGAAAGATTATTTGGCACCCACGTTTCTCACCTAACATGCAAAATGAAATTGTGATGCTATAAATTTACTTTTCAAGATGTGACAAGGGTTGATCATTGAGCCAATTTCTTGACAATAAGTTTCTGAGGCTCTTTATAGAACATCAAGTGATGTAGGTTTTATTTGTCAGGGGAAAGGACGTATTATATAAACCATACCTAAAGGGTATTAAATGAATACAATAATTGTAATGTCTCCATGGTATTTTGTATTCATTCTAGAGGATTTCAAACCTAGTTGTGGATTCTCTATTGTCAAATTTATTGGTATGAATATAACAGTGGACAAAGGAGAGAGTCGTACATTTTAATGTATTGTAAATAATTTATAATGATGTCTTATTTTATTTTATGTGAAATATTGTATCACTAATATGGATTATTAATTATTTCCATTTCCATAAATATTATTATTGACTTTTATGCACCTACACATTTAATTCCATTTATACTCTATAAGTATATCCTCTTCTTCTATAAGCTTTATGATTTTATTTTCCAATGAAGTAGGCTCATCTCTATTTGGTGATAGGCCAAACATTCTTAATCCAATCATATATATTAGTAACTATAGGAGTAGTCTAGCTATCAGTGTGATTGTATGGTTTAGTATTGTAATGTGTTGAATCTTATACAAACCAAAACTAAACTATTCCATGATAATCATTCTTGTACACATTTCCTTTTGTCCATGTGTATATAATGTTAAGTGGATTCATATTCTACGGAACACCATGTTTTTAATCTTTTGTTTCATGATAAGAATGAGTTGGTATTTACCTATGGTAAGTCTTATAATTTTTTATGTAGCTAATTTTTACATGAACTTAGTGACAAATTTTGGAGTTCATAGCATTGTAGGCAATGCTACTTAAGGGCCTTAAGTGTAATTATTTATTGTAATTTAATTATCCTATAATAGGAGACCTTAATAAACACTCCCTGGCCATGTATATCTTAAAGATGAAGGCGGTTTTATGAAAAATATAAGAACATAAGTCACACCCATCACCTCCGTTGACTCATTCCATAGCCTTAGGTCTTGGTGCCAATCTTTAGGATTTGAGGATAAAGATGTTTGATATCTAATAAAAGGGAAGGATAGAAAATCAACCTAGGACATGATACAAGGAGCCATAAACTTAAAATTATTATTTATTGCATAGTCAAGTGAACTTGTTTGGTGGTTGAGTAATCTTCATAAAATATTAAATTATTTTTGTAGTTATCCAATTCTCGTGGTACCTATAAAATTGCCACTTTGGTTTCAAAATATTATAAGGGTGTTGGCAATGATTGTCATTGATGTCAACACTAACTGTTGGTTGTTTATGAATTGTTGGAAATGATTGTCATTACTGATTGTTGGTTGTCTCTAATGTCAATAATTGATGTGATTGTTACAGTTTCTGGTGCTTTTAAAATAGTTGTCATTATTGACAACATTTAGTTTAGGATAACATCGATGTATGGTGGTGTTGTTGAAGTTCATGGTTGGATGTCATTCCTAGTTCAATGTTAAGAAAAGTTGTATAGTGTATGGTTGTTATGAGTAGATTTGATTTCATAATGATATATTAAGATGAGGATTAGAAGCATTAAGGACCAAATATATTGTTGATGAAGTAAGTTTTGTTGAAAGAATGTTTTGGCCTCCACAAGTTGATTCAATGTTTTTATTTTAGTAAGGTCTGTTGAAGATTGTTTGGGAGAATGCTCAGCATTCCTCTATTGTTGGAGATCTGTTCTTATGGTTTGGAACTTAGTGTATGTGCTTTTTGGATGTTGCACTCCTATCTTTTTAGGTCACCTATGTAGTTGAGGAAGTTTTTGTGAATTGCACAATGTTGGCAATGTTGGTAGTTGCCTGGATTGGTCTAAAAAATACTCTACATTTCTTTGTATTGATTTATTTTCTCCTACAGCTTGGTGAATGTGTTTTCAATGTTTGTGCAATGTCTCAATTCCAATTTTATATGTTGAATTGGTCTGCAAGTTGATCTACTAATGCTATATCTCATGTTTATGCATTTTGTGTCTTTGGAATGAAGTCTTTTGTTCTAGTTTGGCTTTTGGTGGCTCTTGGTGACATGAAAATATTGAAAAAGTATTTGGAAGGGTTGAACATGGATATTCAAAGAATATCCCTATGTGATTTGATTGCTAATGTTTGACTTCTTTAATGTTGCATTGTTTCATGAGTTAGTTTTCTAGGTTATTTGTGGATATCTGGCCGATAGGGATTTGTTTTCTTATTTGTGCTAAATGCTTAAAGTTTGTTCCAACATATGAAAGTGTGATATGATGGATTTGGGTCTTGACTTATCTTGGTTAGAAACACATTGAGTAAATTCAATTAGGAGTATATTTTTGGGTCAATTGGTTATGTGCTTAAATTTTTATCTACATGTTTCCCTATTGTTGACTTAGCTTGATGTGTGCCAATGTGTCAATTGGCTTGGACCACATTGGAAGAGGCGATAAAAAAAATTTTTGGTCCTCTCTATACTTTTGATAGGACCACAATATATTTTTGTGGCTGACTTGATTGCGTTTATTGTTTATCTTCTTTTGGTTGACCTAATTGAATTTTTTTAAGTATAGTAGCTGATATAAATGCAAGATCATTTTTGTTGCAAAATGATTGATAAATTAACTAGTGCGAAGAAGTGTAAGTGTGGAATGCATTGAATAAATTGAATTGATTTAGTGCTAAAGTGTGAAGAAGAAAGATCATATGCAACTTAATGCCGCAGTCAATAGAGTGAATTATTGAAAAATATTGTAAATTTCCTAAATCTATTATGTATCCTACTTTGAGATAGTGAATCTCATCATGTCCTTGTATCTTGACCCTAGAGTTGTATTTGCTTCAGTTTTGCAATTCTTTTGTATCTTTCTCTAAGGTAGTGCACCTTAGTTTGCATGTCCTTTTTGGAAGTGAGCCTTTATATTGTGAGATAACCCTCACCATGGTTTTTTCCATAGTGGATTTTTCATGTAAATCTAGTGTCATCTTGTGGATCTGTGTTTCTTGTTTCACTTTAATTACAATTGATTTGATTAAGGATAAAATTATTATACCTTTCATTGTTGAAGATTGTTGAAACTACTGAAGGCTTAAACTGTAACATCTTTCTACAAAAAGGTGTATATTTGGTTAAAAGATGTATTGTGCTAAAGCATTGAAGTTCTAGAGGGGTCTAAATTTTTTGCAAATACTAATCCCCCATACCCCCCCCCCACACCCCCGGACCCACCCATCTCAGTATTCAGTGTGTTCAAAAAATGGTATCATTGATAGTTTCACCAAAATAGGAAAAGTGCAAAATTTTGAGAGGCAATTAAAAGTGAAACTAGAAAATAAGAAGTGATGGGAATACACATGGATTTGGGGTAAACTAGATGGACGGGATGCTTCAAGTGCCAAAGTGGTAGATTTTTCTTACATCATAATGGCATTTCATGTGGCATTAGTCATCATTAAATTTAAAATCTTGACTTATTGTAACAGTGTGGAAAATGGGGTATGGAAAGTGTTATAGATGAATTCAATATAGATTTAGGCTCCTTTTAGTGGTCTAAAATAACATGCACCTAGAATAATTATTCTTTCATAGCATAGAAGCTTTGGATGATTTGTAAATGTGATTTAATGCACATTGAACACCATTAAATACCAAATATCAATAAATAATGTAAAGGTGTACTAGATTCACTTATAATGACTAGTAAAATAAGTGGGGGTTGATAAAATTGAATGGATCAATTTGACATGATGTGGGAATGATCTTGCGTGCCTCAAGATCAACACAAACATGGAGGTATAAATTACCAAGTGGGGAAATGAATATATGGAGATGCATGTGATGGTGAGTCTAATAGATGAATCATAATAATGAATGCACACAAATACATGCAAATGAAAATAAGATAAGATCGATTATATGAGAGTTTATGTAAATGAATATAAGTAAAAGATCAAATTTATGAAACTAAATGTAAGTACAAATAGACAAACAATCAAAAGAAATGAACCCCAACATTATGCAAACCTACACCATTTGTTAATCTATAATCATATCAAACTATTCAATCAAAATGAAACTAAGAACTAAATAACAATTGATTCTATATATAATTACCATGTATGTGATTGTCTTACTACTTTCTAATAGCAAAATATAAATCTTGTAAGAAGACTAGCGTAAAGGCATGACCCGAGCTTCGTTCCATGGATGCTCTCTATCATGCTTAACATTACTCTTAGCACAAAAATTTCTTTTAAAACATGAAGAAAGCCCGTGCAATTTCATTGTTTCTACTAATGCAACATGTAGTCGTCACCCTAATGATATGTTGACAAATTTTGTACTTGCTAAGTATTCATGAATGCACATGTGATCATGAAGGGGTATCAAACCAATGACCGTGATATCAGATCTGCACAGTTAGAAAATACAATCGTATTTCTTTTTGTGTGAGAACAGGGGCATTAGATGCCTACAGACATTATATAAAGCTGAACTAGATCAACTGAATATAGAGTGATATCATAACAAGAAGATTTGTGAAATGAAAGATGATTTTGACAAATTCTGTTTTAGTTTTGTGAATAGTTGTTCGATAATTCAATTTGATAATGAACTCTTTTATTCTCTTAATCTTCTCTCCGTTGAATGAATCTTGAAAAGAAGTTGCTGTTAAATTAGATATGTACTTGATCTAGATATTTTGACATACTTTGTAATCTAATTTTGTTTCCACCATTCCCACCGTGTAAAAGACACATACCATCTCTTCCCAAATTTCTTTCAACCTTTTCCATCTACCCGTTTCACACCTAAAACCACACCATAAATGATGCTACAGATAAAAGTGAAATTTTAAATCACGAACAGTTCATCTCATTAGATGGGTAATGTATAGCATTCCTTTCCTTCCACTGGGCTTGTCTCGGCTTAGTACGTACCAAAGACAATCATCAGTGACATCAGAATAGCTAGGAAATCTTCGTACGTGGAAAATAGCTTTTCTAGTCACGGGCAAGGCAGACAACAGCACGAGCTTCTCCATCTGTCCATTGACTATGCGGCCGACTCTCCACCGTCCTCCGATCTCTTTAAGACAACGTCCTTATTCCACACATATCAACTTGTTTAAAGTAAACAATAATGTCCTAAGTCCCATCACAGATGTGCCTAAGTAACTTACTTTTTCCATTTCTTTCTACACAAAGCTTTCCCACATAACAACGTCATTTCCCAGTAGCCACTGTAATACAACTTGTACTCGCTGCTTTTTTCCCTTATTGCTCTTGGACTACTTTCCCACCTCCTCTGTTTACTTAAAACACCTTTCTCCTGCATTACAATGCTATTATTTAGGTTATGTATAGTTATCCAACATAATAGAATGGCAGAAAC
>VDFB02219447.1:0-11555 GCA_007258455.2 Sequoia sempervirens
TTTTTGGGTCCCACTTTTATCTTCTATTCATACCACTTCAATTTGTCAAGGGATTTGTTTTTATGAGAGACGTGTCTCTTCAAAAGGGAATGACGTCATGAAATAAAATATCCCAAACAACTCCTATAACAGCTCCATCTCTGTTAACTCTATCTCTTTTATTCTGCTGGTGGTTGACTCTCTATCTATTCTGTCTTCTCCGTTCTCTACTCTTATTCCAGATTTTACAATACTCTTGGAAGAACCAAATTACATAAAATCATATTAATGCTCTGACCAGTTCAAACTGATTCTTGTTTAATACTTGGTCACAGATTGTTACATCATTCAGGCATCAATTATTTAAATAGATATTAGTATTCTTATATTCTTGGTTTTCTTGAACCATGTGCTTCTCCCTTTAGTTCTTTCATCCAATTGTGAGTATGGTGTTTGTTGCATTGATCTAGGCCATAAATGAAAAGAGTAATTGAAATAAAGCAATAATATTCTCCTTATTTGGGTTGGCTTTTTAAATGATCTTTTATTCAAGCACCTTATACAATGACTTGAAAGATAGATAAAGTTGAGATTATAGAAAGATGCGATTTGTTGAAAAGAGCATGTAACGTCAAGTATATTGTGGCAGTAAATAAATTTTACCATTAAAATTTTGTTGAGTATCAAATAGCATGCCTTCTTTTTATCGGTGGTAGAAAGTTGTACATTCTTCAATATTTTGGTTTGAATAGTGCATGCTAGACTGTGACATTTAAAATTGTTTATTTCAGGTAAATCACATAACAAATCAAAATTTAAAACGTATTCTTCGTTCCTTTGTCTTTTCCACACTTCATATTGCCTCTCAAGGTTTTCCCCATTTATAGCTCTTAGCGTTTTAGTGCCACATCACTTGTAATTGTGAAAAAAGGGAATACTGATACTGTGAATTCCAAAGAATTGCCACTTCTCATGACCATGACATTCATACACCATACAAGTTGAAAATGGAACCACCCTAGCTAAGGCATGTGTACGAGACTGAAATCGACACTACTCGCTGCAATGCCAAAACATTATTCCGCAGATTATTCCTTCTAATTTCGATACGTCCTTTATGGCTTCAAGAATAAATGCCTTCGCTAAGAAATTCAGCCTTGCGACATCCTTTGACCGACAATATTGATCAACTTTTCACTCCAATTACAAGACATAGGAGGTGGTGAATCTTTAATTTCATTAACATTCACATAGAAACAATGGCCATACAGAGAACCTTTAATAGAAAACTGCCATAGAACACGCTGATCTAATCTTTCAATCAATTTACTATAAATGTGAAGGGGAAATGCACATCATTTGTTGTTTCCCTCTGAAAAATTTCTTGATGATTTAGAAACTGCAAATAAAAGTGAAAACCGTATACATGCTTACCCAATTACTTAATAATTAGTGCAAGGTTGCTGAGAAGGAACCATGACCTTCTCTAACGATCCTCATTTGATGCTTATTGCAATCTTGGTCGTCATGAAATCTTCCAAACCGTTGTGAAGAACCGGAAAAGAGTTCAAAGCCCTAGAACAGGTTGACTTGTCTTAGTTAAAACTCATGCTCTAATACCAAAACTTTCCTTCAAAATCATGCATGTGGATTTTGGCAAAGTCAAGGAATTAAGAATGTAAACTTCCTTTTCCTTCTTTTTTCCCTTTGGGCATTGGAAACCAATATAAGTTTAAAACCTCTAATTTCTCTTTGATTTTTTTTATTGTGCTTACTAAAGTCTCTCTTCCAAATTTACTCCACTTTAGTCAACTCATTAAAATACCAAAAAAGAAAAAGTCTTCTTGCAAACACTTAGGTTTTCCAAATTAAACATTTTCTTTTTCTATGACTACAAATGTTTCACTCTTAGTAGAAATGCAGTGGATTTGGGATACAGTTGATTTTTTCTCTCTATTTTTTTGAAGGAATTTGAATGTACCCATTTTTGCATATATCATGCAACCTGAGAATTTAAACTTCTATCACAATGGTTTGACAACTAAGTTTTGGGCTTTAGGGCCAAGAAACATCTTGACAAACATGCAGTTGGGGTTTTTTGGGTGAGAAGCATTTTGCAATCTAGGCCTCAAAATGAATTATAATTTGTAATTTCCAAATTCACTTGCAATGTGTTTGCAAACTTTGAAAAGGTGAGAAGGTTGTTCATTTTTTTCTTGTATACCTTGACTAACAAGTAATATTTTTTATTAAATATAGAGAGATCAAAAGAGTTACATTCATATTACATATGTAGTACTACTATAAGAATACCTTATATTGTTACTATCCCTTTATTTCATTATACTATAATCCCCTATTAACCCATGGCCTGTAAATTCCAATATTTCATTATTGATCATAATTACATGTACAAGGATACTTAGGTGTTCGTTACAGTCTATCCACAATAGAGTTATCATTTCCTTACTAACTGAAGAGTATAATATATACCAAAAAGACATAGTAATAGTAGTGTGCATCATGTATTCTTAGGTCAACCACCCTCCTACATTGCGCCCTTCATTCCCAAGACCGATTTAGCTACTACAATCTCCTTCCTGGTAAAGTCTTCAACTCTGAGAGTCCCTGTACCATCTATGCTAGATTCCACCTTTTCAACCTTCTCATTGAATTCTTTCTGAAAGATCTCCAAAGCCTTTAGGAAAAACTCTGTAAGAGGCTATCCCACTAACAAGTAATATTGGAAATTCCAAGTTCAATTAGAAGTATGATTTCAGGCCCATTATAATTGATCATTTTATCAACGAAATTCAAGTAAAATTGCTACAAAAATATAAAAAAAGAAGATAAATTTGTTATATATATAATAATATCATTCACCCTTTGAACTTCAAAAAGTACTCAGAAATATGTGATCAACGATCTTCCTAAAATTTACTATAAAAATGTTATAGGTTGATGTGAAGATTCAAATACAAAGAGAAGATTTCTAAAATAGTAAATAATAATATTTCTAAAAAATGCTTTTTTTTTTTGCATAATTTAGACGAATACTACCACTCATTTAAATATTATGGCAGCTAATTTTAAATATAAAAAATTTGAATGATTAATAGTTTGTGCTAGAGATGGAAGGGCCATATCAAAGAGAAAAATGGTTGATTTTAGGGAGAGAAATTAGAATTCCCCATTTGATATAATGCGACACTCAATTTATTTTAGCCAAATAGTATTGTAACTAAATAACAATCTTTCAACTTGCCATTTATAACTTAAGTCACAAGAGTACCTATAGATGATGTGAGGTTAACTGTCTAATTGTTAAGTTATATCCAATGGGGAATTCCAATGTCATCCAATGTCTCCCTAAAATCAGCCATTTTTCTCTTTGATATGACTCTTCCATCATTAGCCCAAACTTTTAATCATTCAATTTTTTTATATTTAAAAGTAGACGCCATAATATTTAAATAAGTGATAGTATTCATCTGAATTATTCAAAAAATTAAGGATTTTTAGTTTCAGAAATATTATTATTTATTATTTTATAAATCTTCTCTTTGTATTTGAATATTCACATCAACCTATAACATTTTTCACTAAATTTCAAGAAGGCAGTTGAGCACATATTTCTGAGTACTTTTTCAAGTTGGAAGGGTGAATGGTATTATTATATATAAAATAAATTTATCTTTCTTTTCTAAATATTTATGTAACAAATTTATTTGAATTTCATCGATAAAATGATCAATTATAATGGCCGTGAAATCATACTTATAATTTAACTTAGATTTTCTAATATTAATTGTTAGTGGGACAACCTAGTATAATGGTTTTTCTAAAGGATTTGGAGATCTTTCAAAAGTAATTCAATAAGAAGGTTTACAAGGTGGAAACTAGCACAGATGGTGGAGGGACTCTTAGAGTTGAATATTTTACCAGGGAGGAGGTTGCAACAGTTGAAACCCTCATGCAGTAGGGTAGTGGACCTGCAAATACATGATGCGCACTACTATCCCTATGTCTTTTTGGTATATGTTATACTATTCAGTTAGTAAGGGCGTGATAACTCTACTATGGATTGACCGTAACTGATACCAAGGTATCTTTGTACATGTAATAATGATTAGTAATAAAATATTGGAATTTGCAAGCAATTGGTTAATAAGGGATGACAGTATAATGAAATTAAGGATAGTAACAATGTAAGGGATTCTTACAGTAGTACTACATATGTAATTTGAATGTAACTCCTTTTTATCTCTCTATATTTAATAAAAAACATTACTTGTTAGCCAAGGTATAAGACAAATTAAATGAACAATATTTTCGGCTTTTCAAAGTTGTCAAACATGTGTTACATGCGAATTTGTAAATTATTACAAATTCTAATTCATTTTGAAACCTTAAAATTATAAAATGAAGTTTGTGCCCAAATTGCAAAATGATTCTCAGGGAAAAAACCCTAGCTACATGTTTGTCAAGATGCTTCTTTTCCCTGAAGCCAAAAATATATTTTTCAAACCATTGCGATAGAAGTTGAAATTCTCAAATTGCAAAATATATGCAAAAATGGGTTCATTCAAATGCCTTCAAAAAAACAAAGGAGAAAATTTCAATTGTATCCCAGTGGAATCCACTGCTTACTGCACTTGTACTTAATGTTTATTCATTTAAGTAGTATTAAAGATTATTTTTGGTGAATTATTTAAAGGTTTTGTGACAAATGATTTCACTCGCCCCTCTCATTTTTATAATACCAATGAATATTGCTAAATTAAAATAATTTATAATTATAATTTTATCTTTTAGTTTCTTATATTAAAAGATCATAAAAATTATTTATTTAGTTTTTACGACATTACAAAAATTATATTTCAAATAATTTAAATTTTAAAGTTAAATTTATATTTTTTATTTTTAAAAATAATAATAATAATATGATTTTTATAGATATAAATATTTTTAGAACATTCTAAACAAAAATAATACTTAAAATAGGATTTAAAATAATTTAAAACTTTCAAACACAAAATCATATGGAAAAAAGTTAATATGATGGTTGCCAATGAATATGCATGAAAAAGTAAAACAATTTTTATTGTAGGTCATCTACGTGTCATTAGAAATAGTCTTATTATGCCTCGGAATAATGCTATTCTCTTGGGATAAAAAATAAATTTTAAATTGCTTGATATAAAAAAGATGCTCATATACATGAACTAAAACATTAAAATATATTTTATTGAAAGAAAATAAAGAATTTGATTGGCTTAAATTAAAACATTTAATCACTAGTTAAAATATTCCCCCTCCTAGCCCTAATGGGTGCTTGAAATAAAAAAACAACCAACATTTGAAGCTGCATGGTATCTTAGTAACTTCTTCTCTGTTGTGACTTAGGGTTTTGGGAGATCTCAGCTGTGAAAGAGTGGAGCCAACTGCAACCCTGGAAATCACTGTGTAGGGCGACCACCGTTTTCATCTCGTAACCACTGTTTATAGGTGTCTTTTTTGTAAACAAATTCAATGGTGGAATAGAAGCAATTCTTTTTTGTTTTTCTTGATAAATCAGAATGGTTTTGATGCAGTGCAGGTGCAAGGTCTTCCAAGAGAACGCTGTAGACGGCCCATCGTTTTTGGCCACCGCTTCTTATATGGAGTAAGTTATCCGTTTTTCTTTGGGTACCCACTACTTTGCACTATGCAACAGTCATAGAGAAAAATTTTGACTGTTAATGGTCTTCTGGAACAAAAATGCAGGAATAAGGAAATAAGCGTCACAGGAGAGAGCAGTTGCAAGTGTGCAGGTGGGTGCATTTCCAGTCCCTCCAGAAGCAAAGGATGTAGCAATATATTAACACTTTTTTATCATTATCTGGTTAAATGTGTTCTATAAGTCATCAGTCTTGGTGTATTATCAGGTTTATCCATCCTTTTGTCACTTTATTGTTAATAAATCCAGATTAGGAGTAAATAAATCCGTAATCTTACCATTACTTGTACCTTACAAGTTATTGTCCAGAACTTATTTCTCATTATATAATTATAATTTTTGAAAGAAGATGCAAACACACAGAAGTCCGCAGAAATAGAGAAGGTTCCGTCGACGATGAGGGAGAAGGAAGAAGAGCGTATGGTGTTGAAGGATAATCAGGTGAGTACATTCAATCCCTTGACAAAATACACTCGACTGGTGAAGATTGTAAGGAAGAATCTAGTACCTAATATAACGATATATAGCTAAAATAAAATGTAAATCGACAGTTATAACGCATGCCTTGTGTATTTTTGTTTATGTTTTATCGAATGATTATGTTTTCCACTGTAGAAAGTTTGATTCAACTGCTGGAGGATAGTTTGTAATTCTGAGTCTTATATTATTTACTAGTATTTGGAATCTACGCTGCATATAATATCACTACAAATATTTTAAATTTGTTTTACGAAACCATTTAATATTATTAAAATACAAGATGACGTAGTTTTTGTATCAACTGATCTTAAAGTTGATGGGATTTTTCTGGGTTATTGTTAAGTTTTAGTTCCATATTGTCCATGTAATATCCTGGCTTAATTTCTCATACAATTTTTTTTCTATTTCACCAAACTGTGTGTGAAGTTATTGCATCAAACAGTTACCAGGCCCACTGCACTGAATTCATATCGATTTGCTTCCTTAAAATAACAGAGTTTATAACAGTTTACTTGCCTCATATGGGTTTCAGGAATTTAATACATGAAAATATTCATAATGACAAATAGATTACTTCCAAATAAGGTTTGTATCATTCTCATTACCACAGAGATATAAATCAATATACAGTCATATTCCTGACCTGAGAGTATAGCGACAGAGACATACAATCTCCAAGAAATGCTGCTACAGTCCTCCAGGTAAGCTTAGTAGCCGTACGGCTTGGTCATAATTTGAAGCGCTACCTATGAGTTTGGTCGCCAAGGGTGAGCCGCTTTCGTACAGTCACAGGTCTCCAAAGGTTGTTGCGGCTACTAATAGAAGGGCCGCTACAATCCAAAAGCCTCCTATTTTACCTCCTTAGCATGCCACGTGAGCTGGAAGACAGTGTGCTGGGGCTGCGGATATAGGGAATGGTTCGCAGCTCTTAGAAAGGAACCCGCGAGTATGAAATAATGACGATTTCAGACTTCTGGAGGCTTACGACTCCGACTTGACCCCAATATTTTCCAATATCGTACAACCTTCATAACATTGCTGCCTCGATAAAATATACAAATCGATTCCTTCAAAGGAAATTTATGCTAAGAACATGTGCCACGACTCCAGGAATAATTTCCACGGCCCCACTAAAATATTATTATACCTTAGATAGTATGGATGCTTTATAACCTTGCAATCAGTATCATCGTTGGAATAATCTGTCGAGGCAAGATCAGGAGTAACTGTGTGGTCCCATGGGGGGCTTGGGCTTCTATTTTTGTGGAGGAGGAGGTCCCATGGGAAAGAAAAAATTGCGCTACGGGATTTATTGGAATCTTTTCCAGAAAAATAGGAGCCCCTACCTTTTAGAAATGAATCTTTCAGCTGGTGGAATTGGGGTGGGGCTAGAAATTGCCCCTACAGCTTAGGAGTTTTTTATGCCACTTGTCTGTCATCTAAAATTTTAAATTCTTATTAAAAAATAAAAAATGAGAGAATTTTCATTTATTTATTATTTTTTATAAAAGCACTACAGTTCATTCCTTAAATTTTGGAGCTTAAAATTTTAAGCAGAATTGCAAGATTAAATCCATGGGACCAAGAACTTTAAAATATCCCTAAAAAAGCTAAGCAGCGTACGCTGAGATTTTTAAGGAAGCCCCCCTCCATGGGACCTTACCCTAAGACTAGCACAGTGATATTACAAAATAGTATTTATGATCCTCAGATCTTTTGCAAACAATAAACCGGATAGGAATATAAAAATTGATAACTGTAGATATGAAACTAATATAACTTGGAATCTCCGTCTGTGTATAGTCTGAATTAAGGAGACTTCACAAATTTTCAGACAATCGTTATCATGCAATCTCAAAACCTAAGTGATTTTGTCTTTGTTCAGTGAGGAAAAATAGTCTCACTACCAAATACTAGATACTCTAGGGTTTTCATCCTAGGGTTTGAAGCTCTGCAAGCTCTTCAAAAATCAAGTAGAATAATAATTTTCAAAAATCAAATCAAGTAGAATAATGATCTCCAAAAATCAAACGAGCCTCTAAAATTGTATTTTGTATCTTCTCGCGAATAGGTCCTCAATAATATTTTCCCTTCTTTAATAATTTAAATATTTGAACTTTAGTGAGAAAATATAATATTACAGTGATTTAAGAATCCCAAGAGCACTCACATACGTCTTGCCCCACAATTGCTCCATTTTGAGGTGGCATGATTGATGAAGGAAAGACCAATATTTCAACTCTCATGAACTTGGAAGGTTGACCGGCCTCCTTGTTTGCTAAACGGTTTTATAAATTCAAAATATATTGCTAAAGGAATCTAGTATATTAATATAAAACATCACTATGCTATTACAGTACATACATACATACATCAAAATCGATTCCTAATTTATACTCTCAAACTTACTTCCTTATAGTTTTCTTGTTGAAAATAACATTTATTTCTAGTAGAATCTTATATTTTCTTATTTTCCTTTTTTTTAATCTCATTCACTTGATCCTTCTCCCTAGAAAATGGAATCCCATTTATATAATCATATTTCCATAAGATGATGCACCCTTTGTTTATGACTATATTTTCAAACTTAATGCTATTTTATTTTATTCTCAAGTGTTTCCCTCAAAAATTCTATTAATTATTAACTATTTTTAATTTATTGTGGAATCGCGACATACTAATAAGTAACGTCGGTTTTACCAATTTATATGAATCACTGCCCTAATATGGATCTCTACCCTTTTTAGTTTCCTTTACCTAGTATTTTTTTAAAGTTCTACGAGTGGAGAGTTTTGTGATTTATGGTGGGGGCATTATAGTTCACCCTTCTCAATATTGCTTGTCCTCAAGCAATAGATTTAAAAACTATATAGCTAGGGATAAATGTCTTGGTTTTGTTTGACTCTATCCTACAATGATGTCCTTGGAGAGTGGATGTTAGTATACTTTCCTCAACTTGACTACCAATAAGTTTAATACCATCCTCCAAGTTATAAGGACAAGTTATTGCCCAATATTCATTTAGCTTATGTACTTCCACTTTCCAATAAATCTTTCATGAACACACGGTCATAATGAGACAGGGTGAATTAGTATCTAACAATATTTTTCTTTTCAAAATATAACCAATCACAATAAGAACATTCAAGTAAGATATAGCAATTAGGAACACAATGAGAACAAACAATTTAAATGAAAAACCTTTCGAGAAAAAAAAAACTAGGATAGAATATTGCTTCTATATTTATAGATTAATCTTCTTCTTCTTGTACGCTCCAACCTACAATCAAAATCTCCAATCTCTATACAAACTAAGCTCCAACTAAGCAAGAGGTTCCAGCCTCTACTTGATGGCTTCAACCTATTCAAGGCTCCAATCCCCACACACAAGTTGAGTTCCAATCGAACAAGAGGCTCCAACTTCTACTTGATAGGCTTCAACCCTTTCAATTCTTTAATGTTGACGTAATGAACTCCTTCACCAAATTTAAAGATTTGATCCACACAAATCTAATTGAATTATAAATCTCCTTCATACTAAAATCTGATCCACAATCACATAACAATCTTCCTTTCAAATATAATCACTCACTTCCCTTAACGTCCGATCCAAATCATGCATAATTCATTTATCAAAAGTGATCATAATCACGACATGTTATCTTTACATAAATTTCTATTTTAAAATCTACTCTACTTTCCATTACAATCTGCTCCCATTTTTCAGCATATATATATTTTTATATTGTTGCAATTATCTTTCACACATAGGCTGCATATAGTCTTAAGTATGAATCAGATATACTCTTTATTTCATTGAATTTTATTTTTTCTATATATGTTAATTATTCATTTTTGGGTCCCACTTTTATCTTCTATTCATACCACTTCAATTTGTCAAGGGATTTGTTTTTATGAGAGACGTGTCTCTTCAAAAGGGAATGACGTCATGAAATAAAATATCCCAAACAACTCCTATAACAGCTCCATCTCTGTTAACTCTATCTCTTTTATTCTGCTGGTGGTTGACTCTCTATCTATTCTGTCTTCTCCGTTCTCTACTCTTATTCCAGATTTTACAATACTCTTGGAAGAACCAAATTACATAAAATCATATTAATGCTCTGACCAGTTCAAACCGATTCTTGTTTAATACTTGGTCACAGATTGTTACATCATTCAGGCATCAATTATTTAAATAGATATTAGTATTCTTATATTCTTGGTTTTCTTGAACCATGTGCTTCTCCCTTTAGTTCTTTCATCCAATTGTGAGTATGGTGTTTGTTGCATTGATCTAGGCCACAAATGAAAAGAGTAATTGAAATAAAGCAATAATATTCTCCTTATTTGGGCTGGCTTTTTAAATGATCTTTTATTCAAGCACCTTATACAATGACTTGAAAGATAGATAAAGTTGAGATTATAGAAAGATGCGATTTGTTGAAAAGAGCATGTAACGCCGTATCTTTTCAGTAGAAGACTAGCACATGACACTGTGGCAGTAAATAAATTTTACCATTAAAATTTTGTTGAGTATCAAATAGCATGCCTTCTTTTTATCGGTGGTAGAAAGTTGTACATTCTTCAATATTTTGGTTTGAATAGTGCATGCTAGACTGTGACATTTAAAATTGTTTATTTCAGGTAAATCACATAACAAATCAAAATTTAAAACGTATTCTTCGTTCCTTTATCTTTTCCACACTTCATATTGCCTCTCAAGGTTTTCCCCATTTATAGCTCTTAGCGTTTTAGTGCCACATCCCTTGTAATTGTGAAAAAAGGGAATACTGATACTGTGAATTCCAAAGAATTGCCACTTCTCATGACCATGACATTCATACACCATACAAGTTGAAAATGGAACCACCCTAGCTAAGGCATGTGTACGAGACTGAAATCGACACTACTCGCTGCAATGCCAAAACATTATTCCGCAGATTATTCCTTCTAATTTCGATACGTCCTTTATGGCTTCAAGAATAAATGCCTTCGCTAAGAAATTCAGCCTTGCGACATCCTTTGACCGACAATATTGATCAACTTTTCACTCCAATTACAAGACATAGGAGGTGGTGAATCTTTAATTTCATTAACATTCACATAGAAACAATGGCCATACAGAGAACCTTTAATAGAAAACTGCCATAGAACACGCTGATCTAATCTTTCAATCAATTTACTATAAATGTGAAGGGGAAATGCACATCATTTGTTGTTTCCCTCTGAAAACTTTCTTGATGATTTAGAAACTGCAAATAAAAGTGAAAACCGTATACATGCTTACCCAATTACTTAATAATTAGTGCAAGGTTGCTGAGAAGGAACCATGACCTTCTCTAACGATCCTCATTTGATGCTTATTGCAATCTTG
>VDFB02219449.1:0-21723 GCA_007258455.2 Sequoia sempervirens
CATAAGTTTATATACTATAAAAATAATGGATGTATAATTTACTAAATACTAGATAGGGAGGGGATTATGAAAAAATATTATTTTTTTCTGAATTTTGAGTTTTATACTTAAAATTAAAGGAATTATTAATATTTTTCTAGCGTTCAACTTTCTTTCAAAACTATAACATAATTTGTGAACAATTCATACTATTAATCAATGCAATGGGTTTGATATGAAATATTTGAAGACTTGTAACTATAATCCTCTGTAACAAAGGATGAGCCTTCCATTATTTCATTTGCTCACACTAGGCTTTTAAAGATCTAAATTGTGCTTTGCTTAATTTTTTAGTTAAAATTATATAGGATTTATTTTCCTCTTCATTTGAAAATTAATTTATATTAAAATTCCCTTCATTTGTAGTTGAGTAAATTGATTAAATATTAAGTACAAATCTGGGTGTGAAATCTTACATACAATACTTATAGTTCTTACATGTCTCACATAATACTCATAAGCATTACAAGTGATTGTAGGTCTTACATGTTCCCTTAAGAATTATCTAATGTACATAGGTCTTACAAGTCCCCATAGGTTTTACATAAAAATTATCCAGTAGGAAATTTCATTGTCATGCCCACTTTCGCTTTTTTGTAACTCATTGAGACCTAGGATTATTGCATATTTATAAATTTTGGCACTACATAGGAGGTTTTTCAAATACAACTACTAGATAATCATTAGTTTGATCATATAATTAGAAAGTGATTTCATAATTGATATTTTTTTCTTAAATAAAGTGTGCATGTGTTTCAATATGCTTTATTCTTTTATTTTGAACAAGATTCTTGGTAAGACCAATGCAAGTTTGAATATTACCTAATAAAGTGATACTTTAACTATTACCCATACGAATATCATTCAATAGCCTCTTAAGTCATTAAGATTCTTGTTCCACTTTTATTAAAATTTTATATTAATTGTTTAAAGATGAAAAGGCTAGACTACATTAATTTTTATTGATAGCACCTATCTAATATTTAAATACATAACCAAAAGTGAATTTCTTATTAATATAATTGATAGCATATTCAACATCACAATAAATAAATAGATTAATATTCTTTTTGTAGGATTAATAAAGATCATAATTAAGTATACCTTTTATATAATTTTTTTTTCTATTTTCTAGTGATCCACATATGGGTCTTGTGCCATTCTAGATATAGTACCTACTACATACATAAATATTGGGCTTGGATAGAGTAAGGTGATTCAAATTCCTACCACTATTTATAAAAAATAATATTAATTGTTTCACATGATGGTTTAGGGTCTAGTTTAATACCTACATCAATAGGTATATTAGCCCATTTACAATGTCCATAATAACATTTTAAGATAGAACATATTATAATATAATACCAATCTTGGAAGTAACCATTCCTTATAAATGATCAACCAAATTATTATTTTAAATGATTAATTTAGTTTATGTTTGTACTTGTGGATTAGATAATTAAGAATACTTATAATGAGTAAGTCATCCACATACAACACATTATGATTATATGTCCATCTTTAATTTCAATTAATAGATCATTATTATAATAACAAATAGAGATATAATAGATTTAAATAAGTAATTAATCTATTTACATATCGAACTCTAGAATCTTGTTTAAGAAAATACCCCTTTTTTGAGTTTACATGCATAGTTTTCTTTATAAATAGTTGATTTTTTTAGTTGAGACATACATTTTATTTTGAAGATCACCATTTAATAATGTAGTTTTTACATCCATTTGGTGTATCTCCTAAGTATTTTGAGCTAAAAAATAAGAAATATCTTAATGATACTCAATTTTGGAACCAACACAAAGATTTCATTATAATATATACCATATCATCAAGTAAAAACCCTAGTGACAAACTTACCTTATATTCACTTATTTCATTATTGAAGTTATATTTTTATTTATAAAAAAATAAAAAAAAATAAATTTTCTTTCTAAGGTGTAGGAACAAAATACCAAGTCTTGTTCCTAATTAAAGAATCATACTCTAAGTGCATTAAATTCATTAGTTCACTTTCATAGAAAGTCAATAATTCATAATATGTGTGTTTACTTATGGGTAAGTGCACAAAGCTGTGACACAATTAAGATGCTACCATTTTTTTTTACATGAATTGAACAAGGCTTGGTCATACTAAGCTAGTTTAGCGAGTGCCAAATGTTAAAGTTGCTAAAAAAAACTTTATTTTTGCATTCTTCTATTGAAACTTGTGAGTGCTTTGTGTTTTTTCTCCTTCCCAACCCGTGCTCGCCAAATACATAGTCATTATTTCACTCGGAGCTTGTGAATCTTCATCAAGATGTTGCCAAGACATTGAGGAGGTCAAAGAG
This sequence comes from Sequoia sempervirens, assembly GCA_007258455.2. Classification (NCBI taxonomy): domain Eukaryota; kingdom Viridiplantae; phylum Streptophyta; class Pinopsida; order Cupressales; family Cupressaceae; genus Sequoia; species Sequoia sempervirens. The sequence goes on from VDFB02219449.1 coordinate 2,391, forward strand.
GTAAGTATCTCTAATTTTTTAGTTTCAAATTTTGATTATATTGTAGATTGAATTAGGATTTTTAATTAAAATTTGTATTAATTTCCAAGAAATGAATTTCCACCCTCAAATGTTGAAAATCATCCATCACCTCCTCATGAATACCCTTGTGAACAAGAACCACATCAAACTCCTCCCTCAATTCCTAGACATCCCCCAAGAACACAAGAAAATATTCTAGGGAAAATAGAAAACAACCAAAAAGAGCTTGAGGAATTGATTACAAGGCTAAAAGATACGATTGCAATAAACCCTCATAGAAGAGGCCTTGACAAATCCCTATAGTCTATCGTAATGAGTGCACAATTTAATTTTCCATCCAATAAGAGGGATGAACAAAAATAATTTTAATATGCAAACAAATTTTGTATTAGCAAGTAAAAAGAGAGAAATAACAAATTTGACTTGTGTGCCCTCTTCACCGACCCATGAAATTTTGTACCATCTGCAGGTATGCAAAAATTTCTCTACTTACATTCATTCAACTTACTGTCTTCCTTACCAAAATCTACCCTTGTTAAGCCACAACCATAACTAGCACACTGTCATAATGCTTCAATCTCAGTCATTAATCTTTGTCTTGACAAAAAGGATAATAGTAATTAATACATTACTAAGGGTAAACATATTTCATAAATACCTATGGAGGATAAACCATAGTCCACCGTCATTTAGAGACTCCACGGTCGCAAAACCGACAATGCATCCGCGGTCGCAACTTGCTAAGGGCACATGATAGTCTTTTGGATTGTTTACAAATTCATATCTATGATCATAAGCATCATAAGCCTCTGTAATCTTTATGATTTCCCTAAGTTGAATGACCGTTGACTTTGCATTTAGTTGACTATTCCTTTGTCTTAGCACTATCACCCGTATTCATCAAATCACTATGCATTGTTGATCTTTCATCTCATAGTCCATTTTATTGATATTTTCATACATTGTTTTAACTGTTAAGACCATCCTTTATTGATTATTGATTGTCTTTTAAATAATTTTCTACCTCTCATGATTTGGAATCTTCTTGAAGACTCTAAACTCTTTCCATCATTGCTCACTTGGTGAGGGGGACTGTCACTGTACTTGTTTGAAATGCTTGTGGACTGTCATCCTTTGAATCTACCCTTTACATGACTATCTTTTACTGCCCTTAGTTGATAGTCCTTCTAGGTGACTGCCCTTTATATGTATGGTGATTGTCTTCTTTGAGCAATCGATTTGAGTGTCATTTGAATATTGACATTTTCTCTTTCATGCCTACTAGGTTTGTGCTCTACTCCTCTTTTGTGCCCATTGACCTCATACATTTAATATGACAATCCTTTAGTGCTCTTGAGGTTTTTCATCATGATTCATAGTCAAAACCTTTATAACACAGTCATAAAGAGACCTATTGGGCACAAAACACAGTCATAACTTATAGTCATTAATCACTATCCAAAGTCAGTATAACTGTCCTTTCAACTTCACAAGGTCACTGCCATTTAAATTTTCTAAAATGACTATCTCTTGAAGACATTTATGACTATCCTAGGTTTTGTTCATGGTGTTTGATATTTTTTGCATGCTCATTACTATCATTTTCCTTGTGAAAATCATCTTTTATTAGTTGATTGCCATTACTTTTCCTTGAGATTTGACCCCTTTTTGATTTCTCATGAAAACTCTATATCTTTAGTATTCCTCCATAGCACTTCCCCTCTATTACACCATACATTGTGTATTGCTTCTTCCTCATGAATATCAATGCACATGACTGTCCTTGCAAATATATCATTTGTTCGTTTGTGACTATCTTTTCATGATTTTAACTTCCTCGTTGCACTTTCCTTGTAACTATCTTTAAATCATGCCATTGTCATAGGATATTAGTCATAACAAACTATGCTTTCAACTTCACAAGGTCACTTAGTATTTGTCTTTTATCCTTGGAATATCATCATGACTATCTTGGTGATTGTTGTCCATCATTGAAGATTTTGACTCACTTTCCATGTCTTGAAATTTAGCATGTAAAACCTAAGACTCATGGCCTCATATGATTCATGCCTCCAAGTCTATCCACAAAAATTTCATGGCACAATTCTTTCCACAAAAAAATTCATGCTTTATGACTCATGCTCTATGATTTGTTTTCTTGCATTTTTTCTCTCAACGATGTTCCTTTGGTATGTCATTGCATAAGACTGCCTTTAAGTGTCACCTTCTTACAAACCCTAGGGTTTAATGCATAAGGTATTTGTTAATTCTCTTTGCACACAATTCATTGTGGGAGCTAACTCTATCCATTGAATAATATCTGCACCCTTTTCAATGTAAGGTGACTGCCATAAACCATTGCCCATTTCCTTCTTCATGGTCACTTTCTTAATCACATTGGATGTGACTTGAATCCTTTGCCCTCTTGAGACTTGTAGATTTACCATTCAATATTTTTCATGTCAAACATATCACTGGTCATTTGATCATATTTATACCCTACACTTGCATACCTTTTCTTTCACAATACATTTTATTGTCATGCCTCTTTATGCTTGGACTATACTATCTTCTCATCAACTAATGACCTCTTATGGTAGTCACAAAGACCTATTATTTTCCTCTTCAATGACTCGTGTGTTTATTCATTAGTCTTCATTTCATTATTGAATTTTTTTCATTATCAGTCATTTATCTCTATTTTGTATCATCCTTGGTGCCCATTAATAGGTGACTGTGATGTAAAAATCTTCCAAGAAACCTGTCCTCTATTGATGATCTTTTAAATTTCATAAATTTCATGGTCTTTTAGCTATTGTCATCAATGAAATTCCCCTTGTTGTAGTTTCAATGAGTGTGCTTAGATATTGTTATGAATAGATTTTCCTTTCTCTCCTATCTTGTTCCCCCATGATAAAGAGTTAGAAATCAAAACACCAAAAAAATATGAATACTGTTGTTCCATATTCTCTTCTTCCCTTATTGTCACATATTTAAAATCTTCACTTAATGAAAACAATTGGCATAGCTCAATATCACCCATTGTTGGCTTCAAGTGCTCATTATAAGTAGCCATTGTCCCATGAGTGATGTAGTAATAACCAACTATCCGTCCTAGATCGTTAACCTAGAAATATCCACTTTTCCAATCATATTTCATGAAATTAATTTTGTCCAAGATAGTTGTAGCTGAATGTATTTGTTAACATAAAGAGTTCAATTATTAGAAGCACTAACAAGTACCATTAAAGTAAAATGCAAGGTTCATACTTGTCTAACAATACCATAGTAATATTACTATGTACTAAATTGAAAATCACAGCTATGCTTACCAAGTCTGCCCTTCTATCTTCTAAGGTATTGTCTTTCTATAAAGCATTTCATTTAGAACAAAAATATGTCTAGGCTTGTAGAGAATCTTTTTGGAAAAGTACAATGTGGCAACCTATTTGTTTTGCACAAGTTTGGCATAGGTTTGTACAAAGTTTGTGTTTGTTGGATAAAAGTTCTCCTAGTTTGAGAAGTTGTGGCTGCTTGAGTTCAACATTGTATTGAGTACCTGAACTGGTAGTCTACTAAGAAAATTGATTTCCTTGTCTTCCCTCTTCTTTGGCTTGATCACTTGATGGAATTGCTATAAGGATGTTTTCCAATTTGCTTTGTGTATGTAAGAACTAAAGTAGGTTATGATGGATGTGAATGATTCTCTCCTTACCCAAGATGCAGTGGCACCATTGCTTGATAGCTTCTATGGTGGAATACAACTCCTTTTCATAGGCAGAGTGATATTGAAAGTATCAGAATGATACATGATCTAATGTTCATGCGTATGGGGTGGAGTGTGTAGTTAGATGCATTAGTCTAAATTTCAAAGGGGTGTGCTATGCTAGGCATTTTGTAGAGGCATTGCTTGAGCTCCTCGAAGGAATGTTGTGTAGGTGTCCACAAGAATGGTGTATTGGTGTGCATGATTTGATTGAGTGACCATGCAAATTGAGAAACCAAGAACAAATTTGGGATAGAAGTTGGAAAGTTTGAGGAAATTGCACAAGTCAATGAGACTACGTTGTGTTGGTCAATCTCAAATTGGCTTGATTTTGCTAAGGTCTACATGTATATTGGTGTGGTCAATGATGTAGCGAAAGTACTAAATTTATGTGGCTCCAAAAGTGCATTTTTTGAGGTTGGCTTGCAACTTGAACTGGTGTAGTGTATCTAGTATGCATGAGACTTGCTCCATGTACTCCTCCTAAGTTTTGCTAAAGAGGCGAATGTCATCTAAGTAGACAATGATGGAATTGGTGAAGGTTTGTAGGATATCATTCATTAGGAACATGAATGTGGCTAACCCATTATGCCATCTATTCATACAATCCTTGGTTTTGAAAGATTTTTTCCAAATAACTTTAGTTTGAGCTAGTACTTAATGGTATCCTAATTTGAGGTTAGTCTTGGTGAAGTATTATGCACTTTGAAATTGGTCCAACAAGTCATTGATGCATGAAAAAGGTTATTTGTTTCTCACTGTGATCTTGTTGAGTGTGTGATTGATGATGAACAGGCTCTAGGCATCATCCTTCTTATATGCATGGACTATTGGGCTGCTCCATGGTGAAGAGCTAGGTTAGATCTTTCCTTGATTTAGTAGCTCTTGGGTTTGATGTTGAAGTTAATTATTCTCCTAATAGAATTGTGATACAAATATATATTTAGGAGAGGGCATTTTCAAATTGATTTGTTGTTATATTGCACATTGTATTGGACTTGCATTCTTCAAAGATGTCTTCATATTGCTGCAATATCTTGTCAAACCTTTCTTGCTGCAATGGGGTTGGAATATTTGTGAGCACTATTATTGTGTGTACTTGCTTGTGTAGGTGCATTTGTGGACTGTGAGAAGCACACATTTATGTGTGGGAAATGATCTTGCAACATTGTTTAGTAGAGACCAAAGCTAGTTTGGCTTGTGATGTTAACTCAAGGAGGTTAAGTTTCCACTTTTCATTATGTATTGTCCATTTTTGTGCCTTAAAATGGTAAATTCCATCATGATCATACACTCATGGTTCTCCAAGTAGGATATTGTACCAGAGGTTTGACATCACAAGTGATAATGTCTTGCAAAGGCTTGATTGCATACTCAAAAGTGTATTGTTGGCTTATGTAAATGCTCTAATTGTCTTGTAACCATCATAAAGTATAGGGGTTTGGATGTATAGTGGTAGAAAGATGTGGGTTTCTTATTGCATCATGCATGATGATTTTCTTTTGGTTGCCATTGTAAAAGATCACATGGACATGTTCGTTAACCCTAGACTTCATATGGAAGAGACACTCTTGTACCTTTGAAGCATCAATTGTCATGGTGCAAGTGTGAAATCATTGTGCCTCTTGATAAGTATCCTCAATTGAGTTGGAATCTAATGTGGATTGCACAAATAGGGATTATTGCACACAATGTTTGGCATTAGTGTGGAAGCTAGTGTGGTGATGATGGCACCACATATCACCCTGTTGCAACTTCTTGCCCTTGTTCTTACTTGGTGACTTGGAAATCATAACATACTTGAAGGTTCTTAACAACTCTAATAGTTGTACCAAGGGCCATGTTTAACAAACCAAATGCAATTGCTAACTTTTCACTATGGTGGAAAATAAATATATATTTTTTAAAAAACAACAATTTTTTGTTGCAATTTTGATGAACATCATTCGACGAAAGATAAAACATTCTGATGAGGTTGTTGTACCTATGAAAATTTTTTCATCACAATGGAAACTCTTCCTCTTCGAAGAAATGACGAATGTTTGTTGTTTGTTCGATGCTTTCAAATGGGCACCCTGCAACGTTTTGTGTTTTTTTCAGTTGATAAATGGACGAAGTTACGTCAATTTTGCGATGAAAACCACCAACATTTTTTGTCGCGCTGACCGACAATGTTGGGTTGTGGTTTTGACGAATAAATGTTGGTCATTAAAGTGATGAAATTCCAGTGAAAAAAATTAAAATAGTGTTTCGTCAGAAATTTGACAATATTTTGTCAAAATTTTGACGAACATTTTGTCAAAATTTGTAGTCAAATACAGTAGTGCTGGGTTGATGTGGCCAAGGTTAGAATGTGGTATGTTACTCTTGAAGGTTGTTTCATTGCTATTATAGGGCACCATTTTACCCTACTTAATCATTTTAGACATGGGTTGCATGTTTCTTTCCCATTTTTTCTCCTGCCATCCCTGGAAGTTTTAGTTTATGCCCATTTGAAAAATCGTAGGGCCCTTGTTCTCCATGAGGGCCTCATTTTTCTCATCATGGAGCATGTGAGAGCTCATACTCCAACCAAGTCTACTAAGGGAAAGGAGAAGGCCACTACTAAGGATTCTTTTTCGATTGGCTTGAAGATGAGTGCTGATGGTGATGCTAACTGGAATGAGGAGGATAACACTGTGGGGGGTTCCTTGTCCATTGTGATGGCTTCATATAAAAAAGAAGAAGGCGAATTTAAAGAAGGTCCCTACCAAGAAGTTAGTTATGTAGAAATTGGATTCTCATGGGTCCCTGTTTGATGGAGAAGACACTGATATTAGCTCAGGTGGTTCTCATCTCGATGTTAGTCCAAGGAGAATGTTGAGCTTCATAGGGTGGGCTTTGGTGCATTTGGTAGTAAGGAGTCCAAGGACCATTCTATGGAGGCTAGGGTTAATGTGGCAAAGGAGAATTTGTAAAGCGCTTCCAAAAGGATTGCTAATTTAAAGATGCATGGTTCAAAAGGTGGGAGGAAGGGAAAGAAGGATACTCTGGAATAACTAAAGGATGTGGTAGACACTAATGTTGTTATTGATGATTCCCCTATTTGACATTCTTCTCCTTGTGGGGAGGATGATGGGGTTCATATAGATTCTTGAGCTTATTCTAGATCTCTTTTGCATTCTTGCATTACACTACCTTAACAAATTCAATATTTTCTAGCCCACTTAGGATATAATTCTTAGCCTTAGAATTTTTATCATGATCCTTCTTTGCATTAGGATTAGTGATAGGATGAAATTTTTTAGTATAATTATCCTTGGTAGCTCTCCAAACATCATAACCTAGCGATAAGAGATAGGCATCCATCCTGGCACTCCAAAAGGAAAAGTTGTTTCCATCAAACTATGGTGCCTACTATTTTAAACCAAGATCTACCTTTAACTATTAGGTTGCACCAAGGAACATTGCTCTGATACCACTTGTTAGAACACATAGATATTTTGAGAGGGGTGTGAATCAGTATATCAGGGCTCAAATTAATTTAACTTATTAATCAAAACTTATTACTTCTTTAACCAGATAAAATATTCGAAGCAAGAACATAAAACAACACCAGATATATGTGGAAAAACCAACAAGGAAAAAACCACGATGAGAAAGTTGCTTGGAGCTACTATCCAAATCCAGCTCCTCACAACTAAAACAAATCTTTACAACATGTTTTATGGAAGTTTACAAATCCCTATATAAGAAACACCTACAACAAAGGCTTACAACCTCAACACACAACTCTAATACTTCAACAATTTTTTTACCTTCGACTCACTGCCTCTAGAATTCACTTTTGCACTTGAACCTTTTTTTCATTGTCTCCAATAATCACTTTTGCACTTGAAACTTTTTGTTCACTACCTCCAACATTCACTTCTCTTTTTCTATCTTTGGCTCACTAACTCCAACATTTACCTCTTTGTTTATGCCTTTAGTTCACTGCCTCAAGCATTCACTTACACACTTTTGTCGACTCACTCCCTTCCGCACTTTACTTATACTCTTCTGATTTTGACTCATTTCCTCTAACATGCGTGAAACACTTCTCTGAAAATTCACACATATTCCTTTTCCTTCAGTGCATTTCTTTCGAAAAATTACATTAATCACACATTGAACACTTGCACATCTTGATCACTAACTTGATCTTTCATTTATACCTTTTGTAATCATCAAAAAGTTTCTCCTTATTGGACACACTAGGATAAATGAACATGAAATGTGCAATGACCATATTGAGTCAGCTTTAAATCATCCACAAGAAAGAGAAATTCAATGAGGTCCAAGCAAAGAGATAAGCAAGACCTATTTTAACTCTTCACATATTCTCATGCTGATGCACACCACAAAAACTTGGTGCAAGCAACTTAAATTACTAAGTTCACCCAACAAACAATCAACCCTCAAAATATTAACTCCAAACCACAAGTGGTACCGAAGAGACAAGATAGCATCATACGGATTACATCACAACATCAAATGATATTAAAAAACATTTCCATGCCCTTCTTTCATAATTTTATACAACATTATGTTGGTGCAAGGAAACAGATACAAAACCAGTATCTATTGCAAACCTAGACAACACCATCTTGAGATATAACTTTGACAACTCAACTTGCAGTATATATCAACAACTGAAACTCAAGGAGAGACAATAGATAGACATGAAAACACATCGTCTAGACCGTAAGACCACAATAGCAACTGCAGAGAAATGTAGAGCATTTAAATGAACCTTCCATGACTGAAATAATACATTCTTCACTCTGCATACACATGAAACTTTTGTGGTGACTTCTATGTTCTGAAAACTAGAACATGCATGCTTCAAACTTGACTATGTCTATCCTTCATGAGAAATGGGTTCTTGTGAACCACTACTCATGAAACATAGGTCAATGAGTTTGACTGATAAAACTACATAGTTGGATCGTGATAGTAATATCACAATTTGACACGTTGTGGAAATTACCTCTTACTTATCAATTGATGAGCTAAAGGGGCTCTATAGGAATGGTTCATAAGGCACACAACTTTCTGAAGGTTTTGCAAATGTGGTTGCATGCTAAGTGGGCTTAACCTCAGGGAAAAATCCTTGGTTAAGTGTGCTTGAGTTGGAATAGTACTGGGATGGGTGATCTCCCAGGAAGGTCTAGTGCTTCAGCTCTGTGAGCATCACCTAGATGCAATGAGTGCTAAGTGGATCATTCATTATCATGAGAGATGGGTTATTGTGAACCACTACTCATGAAACATGGGTTAATGAGTTTGACTTGTAAAACTACACAATTAAATCCTAATAGTAATATCATAATATGCACATCTATTTAGGGTGACACTTTTTTATATGCTAATTTTACAATAGATAGAAAAAAGCAAGATGAATTCTCAAACTCAAAATATTAAGATCTAATTAGCACAATAGTAATGATGACTTTAAATGATTGATTTAGAGATTTGTGATCATCATCCACACCAAATTTTGAGAGAAATTATCTACTCCCTATGGGTTGCACCAAGTTTTCATTGTAATAGGCTCTTGTGCCTTTGATTTAAGTTTCTCACACAAACTCTTATTGTTATAATGGCTAACACTTGGAATTCACATATTCAAGACTCAATGGTATTCTTTAATGCCTTGTTAATACATTGCACATATGTATTGTTACAATCATATCAATAATGTGTTTTAGATCAATTATTTTGGTGTAGCTCATGGTTAAAAATTGTTGCATTTTAGATTGAGAGTAAATAAGGGAAATGTTTAGATAACCAATATTTTGTAATTAAGTATTAGTTATTTACATGAGATTAGGTATTCCATTATAGACAATTAATACATTATAGGGAAGGGAGTAAATAATTGGTACATTTTAATCAATATGATAATTGTTTATGTGAGATTAGGTCTTTCATATAAACAATTAGTATATTATAGTCAATACATCAATTATTTATGCGCAATTACAACACATAGATTGTTTGTATAGAGAGACATAGTAATGTATCCACTATAATATATTGACTATTTATTATATGACAATATATCAACTTCAAAAGAAACTTCTATAGTACAATTCAAACTACAACTTTTTACTTTTCCCTTACTAGCTCACCTATAAATATATAAATAAAATTAAAATTTTGTTAATTTTATTTTGACTAAGAACAACATTAATATCAAATAATTAAAACTCCTTTTACAACTTTTCAATGAACTCCAAATCACCTAAATCACCTAAGAATTCAGAACTCCCCCAACAAAATATTTTAAATCATATTTAAAACCTCAAACCATTAAATTATTGAAAACTTTAGTCGACTAAAATGTAAAATCAAAATGCACCTTTGATAGTAATTAATGGTTAATTAAAAATTACAATAAAATATGTTCTCTATTTTCAATTAATTAATTAGCCAATAGTTAGCCTATAGACTATATATGGTGTGAGGTTTCAACCGAAACCTATCTCTCGCCTATATACCATATTCTTTTGTCGGCATACAACTCTCCTTCCCTCCAGTAAACAAGCTTACAGTCTATGCAACAACGTAGTTATTGAAGAATTTATGATTGTTGGTAAAGTAAGTAGCAGTGAATAGAGTTAGTCGATTGGTCTCTACCGACAACTCTTTGATGAGCCATATTGTTTGTGTGAATGGTTTGGAAGAATCTCTCTGGGTGCCTCCGCAGGTCCATTGCATTTCTTTGCTTCTTCCTGCTCACATTCAAGCAAGATGAGTTCCATCACGGTTCGAAGCATGGGGTGGTGGCTACGGGTCTTTGCTCTCAACATTACTGTGATGTGGGAAGTTTCGTGCCCCTTTTAATTTCAGCTATTTAATCTCTTTGTGGAAGGCCATTTGCATCGATGGCAGGGCTATGAGTGCCATTTCTCTCCACAAAGGCCTTGACAATTCCTCCTGTAGGGAAGAGATTGGATACCTGGTGGCGCGCAAGTGGTAGGGGGAGTGGGTCTCCTCCGAAGCCGTCAAATTGTGTGTCTCCATTGCCTTCACTGACATGCAGGGTTTGGAGTGCATCGAAGGTCTGGTGGAGCCAAAAAAAATAGGAAACACTAACAAATTGAGGACCCTAGCCTCTGAAATCCTCTTTCTTACCACAGGGTATGCATCCTTAGGTTCTGAGGATCGTCATTACAACTTTCTTCATCATCCGGACTAGACCACCATGGGCCAACGATCCTCAAAACCATCAAAAGATGACCCTAAGTACAATCTCAGTGTCTTCTTTAGGTTCATGTATTTTAGATTTGTGTTCTTAGTCCAGATCTCTAAAAATAGTGTTAAAATCCATTCTTTCAATGTCATGTGAATTTACACTGGACTGGGAAAGAAGGCTACAAATAGCCCTAGGTTTAGCCAACGGATTGAACTATCTGCATGAGCTTGTTTGAGCTCGAATGCAAACTAGTAAAAGTGCTGAGAAGGGATTCTTGCATCCCTTAAAGCAATAAACCTGTTAGAGGATGATCACAAGAGTATTGCCAAAAGGTAATTTTCTTGTGTTTCTGAGCAACCCTTTTCTTCAATCTCAAACAAAAAATAATGGTTTATGTCCTCGTTGTAATACATGCACATTTGCACATGGTTCCTTTTTGACGTTCTTCAACAATACCATTTGAGGTAATTAGTTTTATCTCCAATCTCAGAACAAACATATCTTATGGCATTCTTAATATGCTCCGGCTCTAGCCTTTGAGGAGGGTTAGTGCTCTTTTCACAAGGTATTCCCCTCTACTCATCCCGTCTACTTTTTACAAGTTGTTGCATGTTTCTTAGAACCTCACAACACATAACTACATCGAAGTATTTTTGGCCTATTTTCTACTGATGATGGGTCGCAGATTATGGTTTTATTTTACTGGATTACAGTGTTACCACAAAAGTTGATGTCAAAATTTCTACATAGTTTAATTAAAAAATATTTACAACTTCTTCAAGTATTTAAAAAATCTTTACGAGTTTTCCAAGTATTTGTCAAAAGGTCAAATGTTGAAATCCTTACAGGCTTGAGAAAGACATCTGATTCAACTATTTTTTGACACGCTATGCAAAATTAGTTTGTGTAAGTGAAACAAAACAAGTTAATTGAAGTCTAAATTTTGTAAAACACTGAAAATTCACTCGTGACTGCACAAAGATATTGAGTTAATACAAATTTAAAGCTGCGATTGGCTTCAACTATGTAGGTTACTCTATTTGCAGTGCACTGTGTTGGGTGCTTTAATTACCTTCTGGAGCCAAGTATCCTAATGGGAGGAGGACTTGGATTGGTGCTGTAATTCCAAATTTCCAACATAAAGATCTCTGGATTTGCTATGTTGCTACAATTTACTGGTCCATTACTACTCTTACTACTATTGGTTATGGAGACCTACATGCTCAGAACACGAGGGAGATGGTGTTTGATATCTTCTACATGCTATTTAATCTCAGATTGACTGCATACTTGATAGGGAACACAAAAAACTTAGTTGTGCATGGCACGAGCTGAACAGTGAGATTTGTAAGTAAATCCTTTGGCAACGATGATTGTTTCGTTCTAGTTGAACCCAGTATCCTCCCAGTCAATTTTCTTTTGTGATCATAACCTACCAACTTGAACGATTTTTGTGCTCACTTATATTGGCAGAGGGATACAATTCAAACAACATCAAGCTTTGCATTTCAAAATCGGTTGAAACCATTTTTGCAAGAACAAAAGCTATCTCATCTGTGCTTGAAATTCTGAACAGAGCGCTTAGAGCAACAACAATCCTTTGACGATCTTTTAAAGGCCATCCGCACAACCATTGCAAAACACTTGTTTTACGCAGATGTTGAAAAAGTCTATTTGTTTGAAGGAGCATCATATGATTTTCTTTTCCAACTGGTTAGTATTGTCTAAATATGGTATTGAGAGCACTAGGATTGTGCCTTAAAGTTTGCTCGTGGGTTTTAGAAAAAAAACTCAGAATAATTTGGGTGTTAAATTTTTGTATTTTCAATAAGTTTCAAAGATGAAGGCAGAGTATTACCCTCCAAAAGAGGATGTCATTTTGCAAAATTAAGCACCTATAGATTTTTATGTATTAGTCTAAGGTGCTTTGGTAGGTATTTGTTCTTGGTAATAAAAGCTTCCAATTCAAATATTTCTATTAAGTCTTTTTTCTCAAACAAAGAACTGTGCAGATGTTTGCGAACTGTTATATGGAGTTAATGTACCATTACATATTCATTTTATAAATTGCAGGAGGTAATAGCAAAGAAGGGTGGAACACACCACGTAAGCTTAAGCCTTTTCATTTCATATTTAAATATGATCATTTTCATTCCATTTGTGGTCTAGAAGATAGGCAATTTCTGTATAATTTTTTTTAATAACATGACTTGAGATGACTAGTTTGACAATGAATCAGTTTTTATTCCTAAGCGAATAGTAGAATATGTAATCTTTGTTCTCTTGTCCACTCTTTGTTTAAAATCAATATTCCATTGATGATGGTTCTAATGTATATACTTAAACTCTACTGCATTATCAGAATCCTTGACAGTTGCATCCAGGAGATGTTTTTGGAGAAATTGGAGTGCTTTGTTACAGACATCAACCATACACAGTTCGTACAAAGAAGCTTTCTCAACTTTTTCTGTTAAATCATAGTACTTTCATGAATATTGTTAAATCCAATATTGCAGATGGAACAATTATCATGAACAACATCCTTAAGGTTTGTAGCTCTTAGTCTCTATATCTACCCTTGTCAAATGAAAATATAGCCTTCAGCCTATTACGATGGATGTTTTCAACTTTAGATATTCTTGAATGCTGAAAAATATTCAGTTAGATGATCAACTATGAATTACTAATTGAATTTAAGTCAACCAGCTGTTGACTCAAATTAAGATTTTCAACCAAATATTATGGTGTTTATATTATTGTTTAAAAGATGCAAATCACAGCCTATATTGTTGGTTAGGATGAAACATAAACTTGTATACAAAACAGAGCATGAGTACAACTAAAATAAAAATAAGAATAAATTATAAAAATAACAGACGCTAACTATAGCTAACCTAGTCACATAAGATTACAATTTATTCCATCGCAGGTAGGTGTCTAAGCTTAAAATAAATTAGATATTATACACCATACTATCATTACGTATATGAAAATCTCCACTTGTAAACTTCAAGCACTAAGAATTTGAGTATGCCACAAGTGGTTGTATCTCATCTCAAAGCAAGCCACAAGTCTGTCATTTAATGCCAGTTGTCTAATAAATCAAAGAAATTGAAAATAATCATCAAGGATGCAAATGCTTACGATAGTTCCATTCTTTGTGGGAAAAGCATCATCCCTCAATTTCTGGAACTGAATGATTTTCACTTTTCAGTTTTCAGCTGTTTGCTTGGTAAATGTGGCTCTAGGTCCATCTTTAACCAAACAACATATAAGGAGTGCAAATAAACATTATTTTACTATTCAAACAATGATAAAATAAAAAAATGTGGTTGGGCCAATGTGATAGCAATGGAAAGCACTAGAGCTTTCTTAATAATTCTAGCCATGATTACAACAAATTCTTGCATCAGTCACCACACCGAGCATGACATAAAATCTTTAGGAATTCACGCAAAACGAAATCCCTATTAAGCATTATCATTGCTAAGATATTAGAAAATAAGTTTAGGAATTAGCTCATCTGAAAGTTTTAGTCCCATACTTAGCCTGGTACGCAGACTAATCTTCTATGTATCATTGCAGAATTTAAAGGAAATGAAAGACCCAACTTTTGAGGATATTGCAAGAGAGATGAAATAGTTGCTAGCAAATAGAAGAATGGATATGCCTGTCAGTTTCTGTTTGGCTGCTTCAAGTGGAGACTCTCTTCTTATGAAGCAATTGTTGAATAAACAAATGGACCCTAACGAATCAGACAATAGCGGCCACACACCTTTGGTAAATTTTAGAACAACTTTTCTTATATTTTGATCATAGTAGTATCGTGGAATTTAGTTTTAAGTATATCTTTACCCCTTGCGACTGCTAAAATCTTTAATGTGGAAACAAACAACAATATGACAATCTTTTTTATATCCTTTGTTCAGCACATTGCAATAGCAAATGAATGCAAAAGACTGTGTGAGCCTTCTTTTAGAGTTTGGAGCAGAAGTAAACAGCAAAGGCACCCTTGGATACTTGTTGGTTTGCTCATTCTATAGGAGCATTGTAGAGTTTTGAATGTTGTCTTCAGTTGCTTGTTATTCAGTATGCTCTAAAAGTGGAATAAAAATTTGAAAAATTATGATCAATTGCAAAGCTGGACAATCACTGCCAAGTACTGTTATCAGCCCTGAGAGGACCAACACTTTCATTGCTAGACAATCATTGCCATTACAAATTTTTGTGCTTGAGATGACCCTTGGGATAAAACATATTTTTGAACACTTGAAATTTGATAATTTGATGTAAGTAATTCATAACTTTCACTTTTTATGTAACTTAACTTTTTTTATTAAGCTAGTTTTGCATTTATCATGTGAATCTGCTAACATTTTCTTTGACTGTGTAGGAATAAAAAAAGGGACAGGGAAAAAATTTGTGCCAGATCATTCCATACTAGCACATGGAATCATCAAATACAAAATCATCGCGGTTGAAATAGTTGCAAATTTTTCATTCAATTTTCAATCTCCAAATATGTAATATAGACATTTTGTAAATTTTGAAAATCACAATTAAACTTACCGCAAATCTTTCATTTAATTTCCAATCTCCAAATGTGTATTACAAATATTTTGTATATAATTCAAACAAGATTGTATATATTTTACTTTATACTTGTTTTCCATGTTTACTTCTATATATATTTTTCTATCGACGTAACCCTTGCACCCCTTGATGCAAGTGCTAGTAAGTATAACCCAAGGTTGGTGTTCTCACAACGAGAAATTAGCTAAGTTCAAATACACACTTGTACAAATTGTCATATCGTTCACTGAAAAAAGTTCCCCTTTTTCCTCGCCGAAATGTAGCCATCCAATTACAATGGAAGTCATCCTACAAATCAATCGGACACGAGCTTAGAAAATTGGACAAGGTTCAAATCAGCTATGAAAAAATTCTATAGAAACGCATTAGCTTTGGGAAATTTATGTACACTTGTGAATCCTCCTTTGTTTTGTTGCTCTGTTCTGCTTTTGTACTTTGATAAGGTCTGTGTTATAAGGCTTCCATGGCTGGTCCGAAGTACAAGGTGAGAAGGAAGGAATCTATTCTAGCGGCTCCTTCTTTGCCTAGTCCTAGGAAGTAAGGTGAGAAGGAAGGAATCTGTTCTAGCGGCTCCTTCTTTGCCTAGTCCCAGGAAGTTCTCTATCTTTCCAACATTGATGATCAAGTAGGGTAGATATTTCACATCCCCGATCAGTTTTATAAGCATAATTTTATGAAAGAGTACAAAGATCCTGCTAAAGTTATCAGAGAAGCACTGGAAAAGTTTCTGGTGCATTACTATCCTTTTGATGGAAGGCTCAGAGAGGCTGCCGCTGTGAAATTGGTGGTGGATTGGACAGGTGAAGGGGTTTTGTTTGTGGAAGCAGATGTGGATGTTACTCTGGTTGAGTTTGGAGATCTGCAACCACCGATTCCCGGTTGGGATGACCTGCTGTATGACATTCTCAGCCCGCAGTTTGTCATCAACTCTCCCTTTCTTCTCATTCAAGTTTGTAAATCTGTTTTTTTTTTTGATTAGATAATTGTTCTTGGATTCTGTTTCTGTGCGATGGTGAGTAGATCTGTTAGTTCATGTGAAATTATTGAGGTATTTCCATTCATTTTAGTTTTATTTATTTTGTGCAGAAATCTAGATATATCTTTTATAATTTGGTTACCCTTTAAAGTTTCTGGATAAAATTGTGTAGTGTTAGCATCTTTGTGATTTATTCATTATGTTTGAAGTAGTATAGTTTGGGAGTTATAGGAGGGCTTGCTTTGTGGCTAGGGCTGCCTCCTGACAAATTGTTGGGCTTCTTGTAAATTTTTTTTTGAAGTCTATGTTGACTTTTTTGTAGCTCGGACGAGTACTTCTGAATGTGTGGTGTCTACGCATGCATAAGTCACCAGTAATATTTTCCATGCACTCAACGGAAGATTTGTAATCTTCAGTAAACTAAATTAAAAAAACACTTTAGTTTTACTATTAGTTAATAGCTATGTTTAGCTTGGAGGTGTTAAGTTACCGAGGGTTATTAATTGGAGTGTGGAGGCAGAGTTAGACATATCGAAAAGAAGAGAATTTCGTAGAGAAGCTAAGGAAGAAAGAGTAAGAGAATTTTAGTGTGAGAAGCAGAGACAATCACAAACTGTTATACTTTTTGCTGTAATTTTTACATTCTTATGTGAGCACAATATTAATAAAATTCTTCTTTGCTGGTTTTTTTCCCTTATGGGATTTCTAGGGTAAATTATCTGTGTCAATTTTTGTGGCTTGATTCTTTTATTCTTGCTTCATAGTTCTAAGTTAAAGAGTTCAGTGTATTGTTGTTCGTAAATTTTAGATCTAAAATTTTTATTTTCTGTGCATAAAATCTGAGTATAAAATATTTATTGGAATAGTAATCTGATCGGGGTTCTAAGAAATTTAACATGGTATCAGAGCTCTGAACTTTGAATACGAAGCCAAGATTTTTAACGCAAATTTCAAGAAATAAATTTAGTTTTTTGTCTCCAGTTCTTTTTGTGGTTATGACAACCAATATTCGATATGAGGACAGGCTTGAAGGTGCATCTAACTTCTTGTAGTGGAAGGTTCAGATTACATCTGTTCTCAAGGAGAACAGGTTGTGGATCTATGCTAGTACAGAAGTGACACCACCAACAAATGATCTTGTTGACTTAGATTCACATGAAGTCAAAGAGGCAGAGGCTCAGAGGATTATCTTCGACGAAGTAAAAGATCATGTAATTCCTCATTTATCGGGGAAAGACACCACCAAGGAGATGTGGGATACGCTCACAAGACTTTATCAGAGCGACTATCAGAGTCATAAGATGATGCTCAAAGAAAAATTGCATAATACCAAGATGTCCAAAGGCGAGAGTGTGACCTCTTACTTGTCCAAGCTAACACAGGTTAGGGATGAGCTGGCTGCTATTGGAGAGACGATTGATGAAGATGAGATGGTGTGTATAGCCTTGAATGGTTTTTCAAAGCATTGGGAAGTGTTTTTCAAGTGTGTTGTTGGCAGAGATCAGCTACCTGATTGGGCGAGGCTTTGGGATGATTTTGTTCAAGAGGAGATCTGTGAAGGTGCTCATCGAGGAGATCAAACGAAGAAGGGTCAAGACAAAGAAAATCTTTCCCTTGTAAGAAAGGGTAAGAAGAAGTCCAATAAAGAGCAAACAGAAGGTTCTTCTTCCAAGAGTGGGAAGAATAAAGATCTGAGCAAGATAAAATGTTTTTACTACCATTAGATAGGTCACTATGCCAGTCAATGTCTGAATAATAAAAATAAGGACAAGCAGAAGAAGAAAGTTGCTGCTACAACAGAGGTGGAGGAGTTTGCATCACGATTTGAGAATAAGTTTTCACTCATTGTTGTCTCTCAAGTTTAATTTCCAACAAGGTATGGTTATTGACAGTGGGGCTTCTTACCATATGATGGGAGTCAGAGAATGTTTCACCAAGTTGGAGGAGAAGATGTTGGATTTCTATATTGAGCTCGAAGACAATGCCAAGTATCATGCAACTGGTATTGGAACTGTCAAGTTTCAGAGGGAGTCTGGAAAACCCTTGTTGGTGAAGGATGTGTTGTATGTCCCTAGCATGACAAAGAATTTAATCTTAGTTTCTGCTTTGGAAGACAAGGGTTACATCGTGACCTTTGAGAGGGGAAAAGTTTATATTCATCCCAAGGATTCCAAGGTTGCAAAAGTGATTGGAGTCAGGCATGACAACTTGTTTCGGTTACAGTTTGAGCTAGCACATGCATTGGTTAGTTGTTATAAAGGATTAGGAGGATTGTGGAATAGGAGGATGGCTCACCTTCACCATGGAGCACTTAATATTCTCAAGGAAATAGTGACAGGGCTGCCTGAGATGAGGACAAAAAAGCATGAGGTGTGCAAAGGCTATGCACTTGGGAAATATGTCAAGACTAGTTTTCCAAGAAGTGACACTAGATCCTAAGGGATTTTGGGTCTTGTACACTCAGATGTGTGTGTACCTATGTCAACAACATCCTTGAATGGATATGAGTATTATGTTACTTTCATTGATGATTTCTCTAGGAAGACATGGATATATTTCATTAAGAATAAAGATGAGGTCTTTAGTAGGTTCAAATATTTTAAGGCCCTCGTGGAAAACCAAATAGGGAGGAAGATCAAGATACCGAGGTCTGATAATGGAGGCAAGTATACCTCGAATGCCTTCAAATATTTATGTGCTCAGGAAGGTATCAAGAAAGAGTTGACAGTTCTGTACAACCCTCAGCAGAATGAGGTTG
>VDFB02219450.1:0-61537 GCA_007258455.2 Sequoia sempervirens
TGACAATGAGAGAGAAAAGAGGAATAAAAAAATAAATTTTAATTCCAAAAGGGGAATATGACTAAATTAAATAAAATGGTGTATTTATTTAATTTAGAGGAGGAAGAGGGGTAAAGTATTTACTAAATTAAATACTTTATGAACCCTATGTAAGATGCAAGGTATTAATTAAACAAATGATTTAATTAATATTAACAGAGGGGATAAGCAACTGGATGAATAAGGAGACGTCTTTGATCATATGGAAGTGGTCAAATTAGATGTCTACAGTAACCATAGTCCATTTCACATCAAGTTTGGTAGCAGATGCAGCTGCTGAACGAGGCTTTTCAGCATCTCGTGGTGGAGGTGTACGAGGCACTGCTAAAGGGAATTCCTTGATCTTGTGGTCTGCTGATTGACACCTTTAGCATGTGTTGGGAGAATTAAAATATGTGACCTTCTAGGTGTGACAAAGAGATCCAATTTGGATATCAATGGAGTCTTTTAAATCTTTGGAAAGGTCCACTTCCACACAAACCCTCTTCTGGGGTCGGGCCTAAAAGAACCTATCTAGTTCAATGCAAATAACCCTCCCTAGTGAGGAAGCTATATTATTCAAAACAGGCACACAAGGCAAGGGTAGACTAGGGAATTCAATCCAGACTGGGACCTGCAACTTGGTGTCATCCAAGACAACAAAGTCACAAGTCCATTCCTAAAAAACTAATAGAGAATACCGGCCATACCAGGGCCCATGGCCTAAGATAGCTTGCACATGATTGACCTCCACAAAGCAGAACAAAAAGAAACCCTTGGTTAAATTTTGGACCATATCAAGGCAGACCCCATGAGGGACCTAAGCCTTGTTAACCCAATCTTTAAGCACACTTTCAAGGGGAGTTCTCCCAACAAAATACCCAACAAGGGTGTATTGATCAAGCCATTGATAGGCAGTATCAAAATTTGATAAAGGAAAAACCACATCAGCTGGTGAATCAGAGCACTTACCTCGTGAAATACTTTCAGAACAAATTTTTGGGGATGTTTATTCAAAGTAGGATCCATTGATTATCGTTGTCGAACCGCTAACACTAGTAATAATTTTTTGGTTAGAGTTGGTTGAAGGCATATTAAAAAAAAACTACAGTAAATGTAGCTATACACACAAGAAAAGAGGGGTTTCCTCGCAGGATGCGCAGTATGATGCAAGAGGGGCCAAGGGTGACCGCAGAAAAACTATCTCATCTATTTGAGGCACTATGAATAAAAATTGAAGGATTTTTTCATTGCATTTTCTTTTTGGGTCTTCCTTATCATATCTAGAGGGTTTGCAGAATATGCGATGTCATCATTGCATAATAGTGACTGCACCTCCCTATGGATGCTCTCCTCTACTGCTGGTGCCTTTCCCCAATCATCTGACTACAACAAGAATATTAAAAACATTATCGAAATTAACCCTATAAACTTATGAAAAAAACATACTAATAAAAAAAATTTCTCGTATCTAATTTGTACAATTATAATGAGGTAAACCTGTCAGGTAGAAGCACCTGAAGATGCATCACGATCTGTGCTTTGGGCTAGAGACTTCCCCCTACGATCAATGTCCCACTATGACAAAAATTAAATATAAAACAACATTACCGAAATGAAATCAATAGACTTATGAAAAAAAACATAATAATAAAATAGTATATTGGAGTCATTAATTGGAGGTTGGGTAAAATGGTATATAGTATATACCACCCCCATAGTAACTGTGTTTGTATCTATGTGATTCAAATTGTAATTGATTAGTAACTCTTCCCCTGCATATATTGATTTTATCACACATACGAATACATGGTTTCCCTCACGCGCCTCGAATATGCAATTGGGTTGCTTATTTGTTGACCCAGGTCATGTACTATTTATAAACCTTACAATATTCTTTTATGATTTTGGCCTTCCATCAATGTACATAGCCACTCCTTTATTTTGATCCTTATCTTTTAGCTGTATATAATTTGCTAACAGTGCATACCTACGCATACTTCGTGTATATCAAACCAACTACATCCAATCTTTGTAATTGTAACAGGGTCTAACATACTCTATCAATTTAGTAACTTTTTCATAACAGACCTTTATTCCATCCATGCAATATAGGCCCAAACCATGTAATGATGATGGTGCTATGCGATATATCCTCTTGTTGACACAAAAATCAGTGTTTATTGGAGGAAGTTCCTTAGGTACCCATTGTTTCTGTAGATTTTTGTACCTCAAGGGCACCTCAATGTTGCCTATGCTCTCATCATCATAAGAACATGACCCCCCTTCAGTAAGAAAAAATTCCATGCATTTACAAAAGTTTCTTCTAATCTTTTGACCTCTAGTTGATCTCCCTCTTTTAGACCTACTATGTGTCTCGCTTTCCTCTTCTCTTCCTGAATTTCCCTCACTTGCAGAAGACAGATCTAAAAAATACCTATTTGGTGGTACCTACACTCATAAGGATTTTGGATGAAGTTATTTCATGGTGATGTGATCCCAAGGTATGGGGTTGGAGGATTAAAAACCAAGGTTGTCACGACTTGTCAAATGCATGCGAAGGTAACAATACTTGTGAATGTATCAATAAACCTTGTAAGGTTCTGATGATCAGAGATCACTTGGTAAGCATGGGAATGGTATGTAGGGTCACCAACCTTTTGTTTTGAAGCCTTGGGTTTTGAGAACATCTAGAGGAGTCATTATCTTGTTTCTTGGAGGTTGATTGGGTTAGTTGGTGGAAGGTTGCTATTACTTTTTGTACCTGTCTATGAAATTTTTTGGACCACCTTCCTCGAAGACAATAGTCCCTCTTAGGTAGTACTGGTGTCTAGTTATTTAGTCTATGAAATTTTTTGGACCACCTTTGATGTGAAATAGCCCCTCGTGCAACCATCCTTTTAGTCTATTTCTAAATGGACAAACCCCTTTCCTTTAATGATTAAGCTCCATAGGTTTCTACCCCTATGGTTTTTTGGGTCCCCCAAATAAAATAATAAAAGATGGGCCCTACTCAAAAGAACCCCAAAATGTATCAAAGTTTCTTTCTTTCTTAAGAGTCCAGTTAAAGAGGCTAATTGGGTCCCTCCCTATCCAACATTCCTTCACCATTTTCCAGACATCCACAACATCTTCGAACCATTTATACTCTTTTGGAACTTGAAAAAAAAATTCCACTTTCATTAGTGTTCTCTTTCAGGCTTTCCCTAGTGTTGGCATTTGTACTATTCTTTTGGAGGTTTGGTTGAGTCAGTGAAATATTTGGAAGTTTTTAATGGCTCCTTGTCTTTTTTTCATCTCTTGTACTGGTGTAGGAGCACATTGGCATAATTAGGCCTCTATGAAGCAATTTTTTGAAATTTGATTCAATGTTATTGTTCCTACTTTTTAAATCATGTTATTAGAGTCATGTTTCATATATTTGAGGTCATTTGGTGTTTATTAAGTCCAAAAGTGCAAAAATGAAAACAATGTAAAAAGTTATCAACTTAATCAAAAAGGCAATATTAAGAGATAAAGACAGTTCATCGTAATGGTATTGCTAAAAATTGTTTGTTTGCAAGTGTAGGTAAAAGAAAGCATTCAAGTTTTGATCAAAGAATAGGAAAAGGGCAGACATCAAGTCTGATGGTAGAGATAAAGACAAATACATGTGCAAACAATGTCAAGAATGTTAAAGGTGTTGAGCATATTACAAGTTCAGAGTGTATGAACCAGTGGAGAGGATTTGCAGGGAATAGGAATATATATGAAGCTTGGAGAAATTGGGATTAGATGCAACTCATGTGGCATGAGTTTTTTCCTATGGGGGTGTATGGTGCAGGAGCACCTACACCTTATTGTCAAAAATTTATCTCTTGAAGGTTGATAGGAAGAGTCATAGGTGAGTCTAGGGGTGTGTTTAGTTTACTTGTGTTAAATAAGGTCTGAAAAGACCATTTGCAATGTAACTAGGGTGGTTTTTAAGCCATTTGTATTTGGGGTCAAAAAGTTGCACCAAAAATGAAAAAATGTTGATTAAACAAAAAGTTGTTAAAATGTTATTTTAGGGAATATGAAGAGTTTAGGATTTTAAAAAGAAGCTAGGAAGTTTTGTTGGTTAAGTTTGGAGGGAAAAAGTTTATATAGCCTCTTGAAGTCTCGAACAATGTTGTTGAAAAAATATTGAAGGATTCCAAATCAATAAACAACATTTTCCTACTGCAAATATGTTATTTTTGTACTTTGTTGCTTTTGTACGAACCCATACAAGGTTACAATCATTTGAATTTCTTAGGATTATTTTGTGACATGAATTAGTTTTCTTCTAAATCCATTTTGAGAGTCTAACTTCAAATTTGTGGGAGATTTCTTTACTTTTCTAGAATTGCTTGTGACAGACCAGTGAAGGCATTGTTGGAAGGTTAGATGATGTAATTAGCCATTCCATCTACTGTCCCAATTTTTGTCTTGATGGAATGGCATGATCTGATGGTAGAGTAGGTATTTCTATGTTTTAGAGTGGAAGTGAAGCAAATTCTAAGTTGTGGAATGTTACCCTAGGGTATAATTATGTGTTTTCCATGTTGTTTTGAGGGTATTAATGTGGGGTTTTGTCATAATATTGATGAATCTGTCAATGGGATGGTTTTGTGACCATGTGTAAAGTATTTGAAGAATGTTGAATGCTTTGATTGAGTTTGGAAAGCCTGGGTATTGTGAGATTGAATAAACCCTAGAGTTTGTAAGGAGAATGAGGGTTTTATGTTACAACATCCTAGAGGACTTGGATCCATGTTTTGGCTAGTGAATTTAGAGTTTTGTAACATGATTTGTGACATTGGCTCGAATTGAAAAAATATAGCATGCAAAACCTCGATGGGAACAAACAGAGTCTAAATCACTATACTTGCAACAAGATTTCTAAATGTGGGGGAAAAATCACTTATACTCATTGTCCCTTGGTCAATTTTCCCTTTCTGAGTGCCCTCACCTCTCGCTCTGGCTTTCCTCCTACCAAATGGTTCCTAGTCTTCCTCCTCAACTCAATGGCCTTACAACACTCGTCCAGTGAAGTCTCACAACTCTCCACTTAGGAGATGGATGTAGTGGTTCTCAGTGCAACTCTCTAGTTAGGGTCTCAGTGTAGTATGCTATGTCGTGCTCCTGTGTGCACAGGGCCAAAATTCAAAAGATATAGTTTATATATATGCTATGTCAACATATAGTTTATATGCAAAATATATATGCTATGTCAACATATAGTTTATTTTATTTTCTACAAAATATAATTTTTGTATGGTTGCTTGTTGAACTTATATAGTTGGTTTTCTCTTTCTTTATAATTTTTGATGATTTATTTCCTATGACATGATTGAATATTATCTATAGTCCTAGTGATTGTTAAAAAGGCTTATGATATGTGATGTTTAATCATGATGGATGTCTAAGAATTAGTGATTGAAATACTACTTGACTAAAGATTGAGCTATCTGATATTTTGTCATTTAAACATCATGGAAGAAATGCTTGCAATCAATGTCTTATTAATGTAGCCTACAAGGTTTCTTTTCCTATTTTTTTTGGTCCTATTCTTGTTATGACTTATTTTTTTACATTGGTCTATTACAGTAATGGGGAGCATATCTAGTGAATCGATTCTTTCAGTCTCTTTGATTCTTATCCTTGTGCATAACGAGTTTTCTTCTATCCTATGATTCATTGATTGTTGGTTTAAAACACTCATTACAACTAACATGGATATGAATTATGATGTGGGTGTGAGAAGGGATTGTTGAATATGAAGGAATGGTTTAGGAAAGTACTCCTTAATCCAAATGAGTCATTTTCTTGTCATGGAATGTGTTAAGAGACTTTAAAATTAATATATTCAATCTAGTTAATATTGACACATCTAAAGCATGCCAAAGGCACTTCAGAGATATGCTATGACATAAAGAAGATTGTTAAGGTGATGTCAAGTCTTGATCCATTAGGGTAGGAAAACATAGATGCATTGGTACAAAAGGTTCCATTCAACTTGGAGGAAATGGATAATTACCTAAGGGGCTAATGTGAGATTGGACCAAGTTTATATTATGATACAAATAGCTTGGGAAAAGGGATGATAAAATGGTTAAGTATGGGAAATTGTAGAGATAAATATAACACCAAGGGAAGAACACTAGAACTAATTTTAGCACTATGGATTAATCCAAGAATCAAAATTCCACTAAGAGGCATCCCTTACCTCTTAAATTAATTCCATAGGTGGGTTTATCCTCAAATATAGTGTCATTGGTTAGCTTATCATGTGAACTTCCAATATAAGTAGGATTACCATACACTTTCATAACATGCATGTGTGGTTTCAAAAGGTTTATACGTTCTTGTGAATTTGAAAGAAAGGCATGTTTTGACTTTTCCAATAGGTGTTAGGGGTTAATTTGACTTGGTTTTAGCATTAGAGTGACAAACCTTGTGGTTTAGGTTCCATAAACAAAATATACTCATTTTTTTAGCTTCCTATTATCATCTTTATATTCAATGAGCTTTTTAAAGATCATCTAAATACTCATTGCTAATGAAAATGCACAAACTAATGTGTAATAGATCCAAGGTGAGGCTCAAAGAGCCTCATTTTTTGAAACCATTAACCAAAGAAATGCTAAGAACAATATATGAAAGAGACGAAGAATAAGGCAACTTGTATTATTAGGAAGGAAAAGATGCCTTTATATAACATGACCTCATGTTTGAGTCTTGAAACCCTCCCATATCGTCAATGCATGCATCTAGGCTAACCATGTCAAGTTTCACTCCATACAAGCACAAATTAAAAAAAATTCAACATTGGCCCCATTCACATGTCACTATGCGGGGTCAACATGAGGAAACATTAATTTTTTGGGAATGAAATAACCAAATATATGATCAAATAATATCTAATCATAAATAGTCATAAAGTAATTAGGATTTGATCATATGGAAATTTCTAGGAGAGCTACAATAGTTGTAACATCATGAATTAAGAACATTAAAAAGTACATCATGAATTAATTATGTAACCATATAAGTCAGACATAATTCTATCAAGAAATCAATATCAAATAGATAATATAATCGCATAACTCATACATTTAAATGTCATTGATCTTCTTCTTCATCCAACTCTTTTTCTATATTATCCAATCCAGATTCAACATTGTAAGGATTGGCCATATCATCATCATCGTCATTGATATCAGTTTTGATAATGTAATCATCCACACAGATATCATCTTCATGAACATTAACTCCTACATCATCATGATCTAGTTCCTCTTCTTCGACATCTTAGTTAGGCACATCATCAACTAGCTATTGATCCTGATCATCATCTACACCTGCTCACATTGGCTTGGAAGAACATAGGGCTCATTTCCAGCTCGCTCGATTGACCTTGCATTAACCATGGTAAATCCATTATCATATTCAATAATAGTTCTCTTGAGATCATTTTCATTCAATCGTAGCCTGGACCATTGGACGATGAACAAAACTAATTTGAAGGATTTAAAGTCACACTCAAGTATATCATCCAAAATCCCATAGTATCAATTTTTTGAGACTTCTGGATGTATTTCTCTTCTAGATGAAACATTAGTCACTGAAAGACTAAAATTATCCCAGAATCACAAGTTTTCTTTGTGTCATCCAACTTTTTGATTCAAAATTTACAACCATTGCACCACATAGCCTTGTGGAGTTTCACCTGTAATGTGTCAAACATGTAAAAATTATTGCATCGTCAGTTGATAAACATATTTATTCTTGGCCGAATGTATGCAAAGAAAAAAAACTCAACATATATATACATCAATATAATTAAAAATAATTAAATAATATGGGTGATTAATATATTTATACGTACTTGTTTATTTCTTAAACCATATGCTAAATCAATTTCTCTTGGTGTAACATTGGAATCTCCATTACGATGAGCTTCTTTAACCAATGAAGCTACACCTTCCCATGTTAATGCGTAACCTAATTTTTGACATCCTTCAATCCATACCGTCATCCAATAAAGATTGTTTGCGATGTACAAATGTAGTGCATCCCACTCTCGACCAACTATGTAAAAAAAATTGAAATTCACAAACGACGTATAATTATTTAATTACCATGGTATACTTGCTTAGTTTATAATTGATGTACTTGAAAACCTAACATCCCAAGTTACCAATGATCTTATTATCTTTCATTTGTTGATGAATTCAAATTAAATTTTGAAAAAAATGCATTCATAAATTCCTCACAGAAAACCAAATCTTGATGTAATTTCCTGTGATCACAACCAAATTTGATCCTCAAAAAATTCTTTAAGTAAAAACATTTTGATCCATATAGGCAAGAGTTGGTGTAGATCTCCCCGATCTCTAAGCCACTATTTTCCAATGATGGTGTTTTTGGCATATCGACAGGAAATACAAGTCGTCATATCGATCAAAGTGCCTAGAAAAATACATATTGAGTGGACACAGCTCATGATTTCATCAAAATAGGGGATCATCGGCAAGAAAAATGATATCAGCGTGAGATCTATCATTTAGAATGAGCTTATGAGTTTCACCGATGAAATATATCAGTGGGACATTTATCCTCTCACATCGATGATACAAAGAAAACTACTCATTGGCAAGACAAGCATCATCAAAGTGAAGCCAACAAGTCACACCGAGCAATGATGTCTTACCGGTGAATTACCATCGGTAAGAAGTTCATCATGTCTCATTGATCAGGCACAAAGAAGCATATCGACAAAAAAAGAAGCTATTAGTGTAAGTTCGAACGGTTCTCCTAATGCTCCATGTCACATCGATGATATCGACGAGAGTCTTGGCAAAATATTCAAGATCAGAGGAATGAACATTGGGGAGACTCGTAGCATTGGAGAAACTACAAAATGTCTTAGCGAAGCATGATCTCTTGTCAATGAAGATGCAAATAGATCAAAAGATCATTGGAGTGACTTTTGGTGACATTTACAAAGATCGAGAGGATAAATTGTGTATCGGTGAGAAAGATATCATGTTTCTCCGACCAACAGGTTGTTTGGTGAACGTTGGCAAAAACCAAATATAAAGAATCACCTAGAATTCAATTTGTCTTGTCACTACATGGTACTTGATGTGATAGTGAGAATTTCAAAAAGATTGTGAACTTGTGCTCAGAGCTAAAACATTAATGGCAACATGAACACAAAGAGATAGTTGATTTCTTGAATTGAATAGCAATAATTGAAGAAGGTATTGAGTGGAATTCACAGTAGAAGAAATAGGAGGAAGGACGAAGAATTAGAGAACCTTACAGTTGAAGGATTTCAAACAAATATGTGAGTTTTCTGCAATTTCATTTTCTAATTTTGTCATTTTAAAAAAGGGTATAATGGAGGGAACGGGCTCAAGGAAAACAAAAAGCAAAAAAAAAAGTGAGAATAGTCACCCTAAGAGTAAAAAATAGAAAATTGAAGCTGAAAATGAACTAGGGGTAGTCGAAAGAAAATTGAACCAAGACCTAATTGATCAATTGTCCAGCTCTGGACCTAGGGCCAGGCACTTCGCATAGCTCAGGGCAGATGTAGAAAAGTTAGAAGATAGGTGCAAACACATAGGAGATACATGGACCCCAATTAGCGGATATGAGTTATTCATCTTCCATTACCACCAAAGGAACTGGTATGAACCAATGTGTAACCCCTGGAAATTTAACCTAGGAAAGTTGGTTTGTCCAAATGTGTTTGTAGATGTGGAATTGATAAAAGTGTTAGCTACCAGTTATGACCCCAAGCTAAAAGCTATTTGTTACCCTTCTGGAAAATGATTCATACACATATTAGAGGCTGTAGTCTACGAGGTTTTCAATTTAGGAGTGTGTGATGAGAAAATTGTGTATGAGGAATTGGACAGAGAATTTTGGAGATTGGATACTGTGTGCAAGGGTTGGAGGCTACCATTGCATAGATGTAAGAAGGATGGAAATGCAGCCCCATTAGATGATGGTGATGGTCCCCCATTTCATTTCAACCTATTTGAACCATACCTTAAGTACACCTATTTCTCAATGTGCCAAGTGTTAGGGGTGGATGCCCCTAAATACATGTCAATTGTGTCAATGGTGATAGCAACAAATGTCCAATGCCATAACTCTCAACCTTTTCATTATGCCACACATATTTTCAATGAACTCGATGCAAGATTGATGGTGGTAAGGAATGGCTCCCCTGTTTTGCATTTGAGGCATTATTCAATCCTGATGCATATGATTCTTTACTATGGGAAAGAATTGAAGATGTGGCCTAATAAGCTAAGGGTTTTACAATTTGATAAAAAGGGTGGGTTGTTTCTGGTACAACTTTGGACTACTATTTGGGACAATAGATTTTCCAATTCATTCTTCATACATTTTGAAGAATATTTTGTGAATTCATTGTATAAATTGTATAATCACCCTTGTGAATATTCATTGTCTAATGAGATAAAAAGGTTTCTCAAACCCAAGGACTTTAATGGGACTATTAATCACAATTGGGGAGATTGGTACTATTTGGAAGATGCAACAATGATCAGGATATATGGATTTGAGGATGCACCCTTTATTCTTCCAAAAATAGTACCTAAAAAAATTGCATATCTTGAGATTGCCAAGCAATTAGATTATTCAGATTTCATGAATTTAAGCTCTTTTGGAAAACATGCATTTATGCCTAGCACACTTTGTTTCAGTGATTTCACTATGTTGGAAAGGGAGGGATATGATTTGGTTTTGAATAAATTGTTGTAATATAACATGAAGAAAGGTCCACCTCAAAAAGGATTCGATCCAAAGGGGTATATCAACTTTACAAGGGACAAAAAAAACTTGGGTGGGTATGATCATATACCCTATCAATATCATGATTTGATTAGAAATTTGGAAGAGGAGGAAGTAGAAAGAGTGGTTGATGAGTACAACAGAGGATTTCCAAATGTTGGGATGTTATCTTTAGAGGAGGAAACACCTGGTGATAACAGGTCTCACAACATAATTGCAAAATCTCTAGATCAAGAACTCAAGCTTACAAATGTCCTCCTAGGGAGATAGAAGCTGAAGAAAGTTCAGATATAGATGCAAGATAGATTGCATATAGATCATTCGTAGCTGATGATGAATTTATAAAAACTCTAGAGTTTAAGGCTTTCTTGTATAAGAAAAAAGTGAAACAAATAAGGGAATCAGTTGGAAATATAGCACCGACTAATGAAGGACAATTTTTGGGTAACCTAAAAACAAGTGTGGATAAAGAAATGGAAGATATGACTCCTGAGAAGGGGAGAAAGATGTTAGAATATACAGGATTCATGATTTTTCCTAGGTTAGATTTGAATTCTACCTTAGTCTTTCATAGTTTCTTGAAGAACAATAATGCCACATATAAGCCCAACCTTGAAGGTGTGACAAAGATATATGCAGGATCTAGGTACAATCTAGATGAAGGGTCACTCATGATTTGGGCCCTGTATCCATCTCACAGGAAATTAGTTGTGATTGGTACTGAAAATGAATTTGGGCATGTCATAACCTTAAAAGTTGGAGAGGTTGATCCCATAACCACAACATATATTGGCATTAATGTTGCTAAATTGAATAAAGCACAGATTCAGATGTTGATAAAAGAAAAAGAAATGTATAGAATGAACAATGAAAGATTGCTTAAAGAGAATGATTGTTTGAAGGATATGGTGGGAATAACATTAGGACCCACAAAGCAATTAACTCAAGGAGATTTTTCTCATACAAAATATTAGTGGGTAGGATCATATGCATATTCACAAGGAAAATATGATGCACTCACTGCAATGATAAAGAAGAGGCAATCCATCTTGATGACTTGGCTGAGTAAACTTTGGGGAACACATTTGAAAAATTATGTTGCAAAATGAGAACATAAGAGGATTGATGGGATAATCCATGAGAAACTCCAAGAAATAAGTGAAAGAGATGTTCCAGATAATGTAACTATTGATATTGCCAATCATTTCATAAAGAGACATGAGGAATTTCAAGAAGAATTGTAGGGGGGTGAACAAGGGCTGATTGATGCCACTAAGAAGGGATTACCAATGCTATTCAAAGACAAAGGAGAATTGAAGGAAAAAGACAAATGGATTAAGGAATGTGAATCAATGCTGCAAACAATTATGGAGGTAGCTACAGGAGACAATTCAACACTAGACGGGGCTTGTGAGCAAAACGATCAGATGGTGATCATGGAGATAGAAATTCAAAATGCACTTGGAGATGCCAACACACATGCACATCAGGATTACCTTAATCATTTTTCAAAAATCCATTTATGGCTAAATAAAGCCTAACCGCTAGTTTATTATTGTTGTTATGCAAAAACATTTCTAAAAGGACATTCCCTTTCATAGTTTGTTATATTTATAGCTGTTTTATATGATCAAGGGAGGAGATAGACAGATAAATAAAAGAATAATGTAGATAGTTTTTGTAATGATGTTTTCATCAAAAAGACTCAGATGAATGCATGAAGTTCAATGAAGTTAATGAAGATATATGAATTTGTGGCCTAGTCTTTGGTATTAGCTGTCTATGGAATTATACAGTTATTTGATTGTCTCCATTTTGATGCTTTTCTGTTGTTCAAATTGGTATATCAAGCATATATTAGTTTGTCGATACACATTTGTTTTATTTGTGTGATGTGATAATTTTGTTCTTTCAAGTAAATATTATATCCTTATAATCAATCACAGTAACTAGAAAGTATTAATTGGATTAGTACGAAGAATCAAATAATTAGGGTTGTCATCCTATCTCAAGTAGAGTTTTCAGCCATGTACTTGCACGTTTGTACAAGTTGCAAACTACATTTGTGTGCCAAATAGTTTGGATTATTTCCATCACAAATTACACTTTTCTAGATCTTCATTAGACTCCATATACCCAACGAGTCACTGGTCTTACATACTTCATTTTAGTTCATCCATTTTATATTTTACATCTATTAACTAAACATATTAGGATTAGCCTTGATATTGCTTATACAATCTATACCATAATAAATATTCAATTGTCCACTCCCACTTTCCAAATGTTGTGGATAAATTGCTTGAAAAATAAACACAAATCAAGTTTGCTTCATTCATATAGGTATACCTGCCTAGGTCTAGCAACACCTAAAGAGAAGAAGGTCTAAATTATTTGGCCTTGTATGTTACCCTAAAACGTACCAAGAGTTTGGAAACCTCTTGAGGCATTTTTCCTACATTTTTGAGAGCTAACAAGGTCTTCTTCTTATATATATGAAATTCAAATTGTAATATTTGATCATCAACACTTTTTTAGATTTTAATACTTTTCAGCAGTGAAAGACTTATTTTCTGGAGTAATACAATACCAGTATTTTTCTATTTGTGTGTGGAAGATTCTTTCATTTGGAATAGTTATCTGTTGTTTCTTTTCAAGAAATTGAAGGAAATGTAAAATTTATTCTAATTAATCTCCATGACCATCTTATAGTTACCTCTCACTTTCCTCAATCTACCTTTCCCCATCAGGTACTCCCCTTCAAATTTGTTAATGGAGTTGGGATCCCAAATGCGATCTACATGGATCTTTGCTGTGAACTTAGAAAGATATTAAATAATGTACACCATGGTTTGGTATACCATATATCCCTCCACCATAGAACCCTCAGGATGTGCTCTTTTTCTAACCAAAGCCTTCAAAAAATTTAGGTGCCTCTCAACCATCCAAATTGACCTTGTGTGTATAGGTCCACACAATTCAATCTCCTCAACTTGGTGTATGAGGTAGTGTTCTTGTGCATTGAAAAATGTCGAAGGTGGACACTTTTTAATTTCACACATTAGATGAGGAATTTTTCTCCTCCAATAATTTATATCTTCTTTATAGATTTCTTTAGATGACAACCATTTACAAGTGATTCAAGGCGTAAATATATTAATGAGATTTAACAAAAATATACAATATATTACATAACGAGTAAAAAAAATGGAAAATATAAGATCTATACAATGAATTGAACAAATATCACTACTTACCTCATGTATTTTCCAAGATCATATATAACTTGCTTGAAATTGTTGTCGAAGTTGTCTAGGAGAGATAGAGGTAGAACATACTGCAACAATTATAAAATGATATTTTCATTATTTTTCCAAAACTAGTAAACATAATAAACTTAAAAGTACATGCAATATACAAATATATATAAAAATATACTAGAATAGTTACCTTAATGAAGGTATGCCAATCATGCATTTTCATCCCTAACCCAAATTCACCTTTCTTTGTTATGATATTGTTTATGTTCGCAACAAATCCTGTGGGAAATCAAATTTTTTGTATGACTTCTTTTATAGCATTGCTTTGATTCTCTGTTAATAACCAAGGAAGGGCACTTATATTAATTTGGTCTTCATCGCTATTTAATTGAATGACATTTTTCATTGCATGATTGGCTTCCTGAATGTCACTACAAATTTTGACATTTTTTTCTTTGTAAATTTTGACAATTTTTTCTGTCATGCCCTCCATCCAATATTTTCCATAACGTTTCTATTATATTCTTTCTGATATGCATTGTATCAAACAAATGCACAATTTGTAGCTGCTCATAGTAGGGCAACCTACTAAATTGTCTGGGATAACTTTTCAGTCCCTGTGGAAGCCGACCATTAATGCCTTAATGACCTTCATGAAGCATATAAGTTAAACAAATTAACAACGACAATCATTGTCAATTACAACATGAGTAAACAAAACACAATATAAAAATATAAATTCCAAACATATCATATATGATAGATAAACAATTTGATCTGATGTATAACCTTGATGATTAATTCTATTATATTCCAACTTCCATAGGCGAAGTGTCATTCTTCGTGGTTTTGATGTAGTCTCTTCTTTCCCATTGAAAATATGTTTTTCAATAGTTGATACTTATGATTTCTATGGAGGAAGTGCCTATACTCATCAAATACCTGCTTTCCTAAACTTGTTGAACGACGAGATTTCATCTTTGGACCACAAACTGGACATGCAAATTTTCCCTTTGTTTAAAGACCTACAAGATCATATATAATTGGATTAAATATGTCAATTTTTATAATTATATATAATGAATAGGTTATTTAAAAAAATGCATGATATCTACTTCATAAAATTAAATATCGTTAAAGTGTAGTCAAACGTTATAACATACCACAAAAATGTGTTAGCCCTGGGGCATCATGAATTTTCCATACAAGCATTGCATGGAATTGAAATTGTCTTTGTCCTATTGGTCTAGAGACATCATACATAGTGATGCCATTCCATAACTTTAGTAACTCATTGATAAGAGGCTCGATATATACATTCATATCTTTAACTTGGTACTTACCTAGTTGAATGAACATAAACATTACATAATTATTATAACCATTTTACTGCAATATATATAAATTAATGTACATGACTATTAAATGAAAAAAATATGTTATTATGCAACAAATAAGACAAATGAGATGCTACTATGTTAAATAAAATTGATGTAAACAAATACCTAGAACAATCATTGCCAACATTATATGCTCCCTCTTTATTGACATCCATGGAGGAATGTTATTATTGATAACAAAAATAGGCCACACTAAGTAAATAGATCTCAACTCTCCAAATGGATTGACACGTCCACTGCCAATGAAACCCTGATATTAGAGGTTCTTCTTTAAAGTGTGGCCATTTTTCCTTCCATGTCCCTAAATGCAGAACCATCGGCAAGCATTCGAAGAATGTCATCTCCACTTCTATTCCATGCATGGTAATCCATAAATTGCACTAAGCTTTCACACCTAAATAATCATTGCATACATGGAATAATGGGAATATAATGAAGAACCTTGTGAGGCACCTTTTTTGTTAGTTTATTTTTTTGATGTTTACTGATATGAAATTTTGGGCATTTTGTTGCAAATTCATGTTGTTTATGATATATAATATGATCATTGGGACATGCATCTATTGCTTGATACTCCATTCCAATATCTTTCATAATGGCAGATAAATCTCGATATGAGCAAGGTAAAATATTTGATGGTGGTAAAAAAAATTCACCTATCAATCTACAACAAAAAATAATTTGTTAATATAAAGAATATTAATGGTACATATTTCATCCTTTATTTACTAGTGATGAACTAACAACAAAAATAGATGATAAAAGATGACATATATGGCATACCTTAACATCTGTGAGATTGCTATGTTGGATAAACCATTCATAACCTTCAAGTTCACCAACAACAATACAGTAGAGCTAAGAGTTGTTTGGGAGCCTTCATAAAAGGGCTCGTATGCCTTCTCAAGTACAAGTAAATCATGAACATCATCAAAGTCATCTTGATCATCATGATCAGCTACACCACTAAATGTGTCATGGATCAATGTATTTGTACCATCATCTTCAAATGTGTTTTCTAGCGCATGATCATCTTCTTCCATAGGATCATTAACTTCATCTTCAATATTCACGGCTCCATGTTCCTCCGCTTGCAAAACCACATTCTCCAGGTCATGATAATCCATATCATGTGCCCTAGGCACCCCACCTTTATAATAATGATCGACACAAATAAACCATGATCATGATCAAGTGATTATATATATATATAATGTTAAAATGATATAAACACTTACAAATTCAATCAATATAAAGACATATAATGAACAACTTACCAATGGACGATAATCATGCCCCGCTTCAACGTGACCATGCTACCTATAATTTTTCTTAGTTGTTGTGATTAAAAGTCTTCTCATCTTTAATCCCTTGCAATTATTGCAAGGACAATAACATTTCCCATCACCCTTTCTTTTCAATCTAGCCCACAATCTAGCAAGTGTCTCTTCATTTTGTTCTGCACTAATATTATTTGACATGATTTTTATTTACCAAGCTTGAATATTTAGATCTTCAAAAAATATCAAACTCACACTCCAATAATTTTTAATCATATACAAGTAACAAAATCTAATAATTCTGATATTTTGCACCAAAAAAAATTGGCCTATAACCTCCACAAACTGTCACAAGTATAGAAAATTTGCAAGTATAGCAAAACACCATCGCAAGTACAGATAAATTGTCAAACTCATTTTTATTTATTAAAAAACATTCGTTAGAACCTCGATGAATGCTAACCATATATCCTTCGGCCCACAAATGAAGGAGGCTAACCATATGTTGGCCCACAAATTGATGGAAGGGATGATTGACTTTAAGTGTATGTCAAAATAGCGACGAAAATCATGGAGCGTCGCAATTTCGACAAATGTTAGGCATAAATTTATTTTTTTTTTTGAAAATTTCACATTAAATACACAGGTACCTAATGATACATCTAATTATACATCTTTTGTCATAAAGTTTTTTCATATTTTGCAGTCAAATGAGTTAGTGTGAGTAGAGCCCAACTTGCTTGCACATTATTGAATATTTAGTATTATGTGGTGTATTGATTAATGCATTACCTTTGTTTGATTTATTTATTTATTTTTTATTAAAACTAGAGACTCTATTGTCTAGTTGGATTAGGACACTAGTCTCTTACTAGTTTTCTCTTTCCACCATCCTCAACACACTCAAAAAATAAGTCAATTTAAACATCTTTCATTTTATTAATTTGTGTGTTCCATTGCCATGTTTGAATTCTTGTAGAAGCTAAAAGGGATTAACATTAAACACATTCATTGAAAAATATATGGCAAGTTATCTATTAATAGGGTGTTAAGACTTACATGTCCAAACTAGCACATAGGTATATTTATGACACCAGTATTGGTATACAATATGCATTGGGTAATTTGGCTATAAGGGAGTGTTGAATCTTTCAATCATCAAGCTATCACCTCAAGGAAACCCCACTTGGTTTTGTAGAAACAAAAGAGAATGATGTCTTACCCACATCAACCATTGGTCCTTATCTAACTAAATTGAACACAAGTTTATGGTGATCTTCCCATGTTTGACACCCTTGACACTTGGGAGATCACCAAGACTTAGGGATTTGGGGTTTGTAGCTCAAATCGCCAATATAACATTCTTTCCTTTAGTCAATATTAGGAATTTCCCATCCCTTGGTCCATTTGTACATCTTGCACCATCAAAACATAAAATTCATAAATCCTAAATTATCATGTGGTTTTTTATTTATGGCTTTGAAGGTGTGATTTACCTTAGTATAGCTTGATCATCATCATATATAACATAGGTCTTTAATCCAATCAAATAAATTTTTTCATAAGGATCCCACTAAGTGATCTTTCAAATGTATGACTCTTCTTGATTATCTTTGAAATATTGAGTATCTCTTCCCTAGTTATCATGGATGTGTAAGCTCAAAATTAATCATTACCTTATGGGTAATGTTATCTTTGTGGAGCATTTTAAAAAAAAATTAATCTTGGACTCATAATTAATTCTAAGGATAAGATGAGACCAATCTAGGGATAGATATCGTCATGTTTCAATTTAGTGAAATCCCTCAATAAACATAACTTGAATGCTAGTGGTATATCTATTATCGCCATGTATTTAAGGATGGTGATATTTGGGGTTTGCATATTTAAGATAAGGAAATATCCTTTATAATCCCTACCATCTAAACCTTTTTCCATTGAATGCATATATTATATTTTCATGTGTTCATAAGTTAACCCCACAGAGTGCAATATTTTTGGGAATCATCATAGTAATTACATTAGAGTCTATCATAAAATTGTAAAAATGCATTCTTTCTAATTATGAATGTTAACTAAAATAGAATATGCTTGAATTTACATACTTCTATGCTAGAATTATGGAGAGTAGCATGACATTTAATTTGGTTGGTCCTTCATCATCCTACTACTTTTCCTCTAGCATTAGTAGCTTGATCAACCATTGTATATGGATATTCTTGCATATTCAAGGCTTCCTAAAGAAAATTATTTTCTTATGGATATATAAAATATACCAGAGTGAAAAAAGAGTAGTTGTTTTCTTCAATTATTCTACTACAGTGAAGAGACCAACAATTCAATCTTTACAACCCATGGTAAAGTTTATATATTGAAATTTGAAATATAATATTAGATACCCTCATAAATTATACTAGGAAACCTCATGCTGTTAATTTATTTTACTATTCTCTCACCTTCTTAACCCTAGATTAGAAAGTTGGTCCATCGGTGCTTTCTGAATTGTAGGTTCTAGTCAAAATCCAAACTTTATATTTTCCACCATTCTCATCTTTGCTCTTGTGAAATAGTTGGATTGGACTTGAAAACATTATAATTGGAAGGATCACTTGAAAAATGCATTTTCTTCTTCAACCCATGCCAATAATGGTTGTTCTAAGGAAATTACCTTGTATTTGAATGGTTAAATTAGTGTTGTAACCTAAGGGATTGGTATGGAACCTTGGGTGTTGTTATTCCTCCCCATACTATAGCTTGATTTTATTTTACAAGATTTTGTTGTAAATTACATCTTAATAATTCTTTCTATGAATGAGAATCATTACACAAGAAACACTACATACTAGAATCATCTGAATAATTATTCCATCTAGGAACTAAATCCCTTAATAGATTATGTGGTACTTTTTGAAGTGGTATGGGTACAAACATGATATGGTTTGATGATTGGGATTACATCTATCTTAAGCCTTGCTAGTTTTGGTATCTATTTGGTTGATATTGTGGTCTCTACCCTATATTTTTTTAATATATAAGCCTATGATATGTTTCTTGTTTTTTCTTCAAGTTGATAATCTCATTTAAAAATATTTGCAATATATTCTTCATATCATCCATTGTTAGGGTCACTTAAGCTATTAGATTTTGTGAAGATGGATAATTATATATTGAAGGGGTAAATTGATGACCATATAACAAGGAAGGATTAATCTTTGATGGTCTTCCTATATTGGAATTGATAATTTTGGGAACAATGGTATCAACAATATAGGAGGGAGTCTTTCTACATTAATGAGGTAATTTCTTTCTTGAAGTTCTAATTCATAAGCTGCTAGAAGGAATTGTCCACCTAGCGATTAAATCATTATTGAGTTGCTTGAATTGAAATATTTTAAATAGAAGAAAAGATTAATTTACATTTATAGATGCATTGTAATTTGATTTCCATTTTTTTTAAAATATACAATTGAAATTAGTGACTTCTTCCTATGGTGTTTATTTTATGATTATTAGTTGTTATAACAAGGAATATCTATATCATTTTTATTTGAATATTTCATAGAAGGCATATATGTTATTTGATCCCATGAGTTATTTCAATTAGGCACAAGTGATTCATACCAATCTAATGCCTTTATATAAAATAACTTGTTAACAACCTTAGTGCAATAGTTTTTTAGTAACATAATACAAAATACACATGTTTGCAATATCATAGAGAGGATTGATTGGGATCTTAAAATATTCTTTTGTGAACTTTGGGAGAGACTTAAGAGCATTAGCAAGAATGGGATCTTAAGTAGCTAGACAAACATGATAATTAAGGGACTTCCACTATTGTAATTGACCAAATATCTAGGGGCTCCTTGAGCTTCCATCAATGGATGAGATGGAGGAGATAATAGAGGATTTATACAAACAATATTTCTATGGTTATTAGCTAAAAATTATCTATTAATAGGCCTCCTCAAAAAAATAGGAGTAAAACAATGACTTTATAGTTTAATCCTATTTTTTTTTGTCTCACTAGGCATGTAAAAATTGCTGATATTCAGATTTACACTTTGGGTGCTTACCCATATACTAGTATGGGAAATATAATAGGTGTAGGACAAAACCTATGAGATAACCTCTGATATTTTATAATTCATCTCTTCGTAAGATATTCAATATTTTTTTATAAAATATTTGAGAGAAAAAAGGGAGAAGATTAAAATATAATAACTAAACTAAGATGATGCACTAGATAATAAAGTCATTAACTAGTAATATATTTTTTCACATGATTAATTAAAATAACACCAATTTTATTCTATTTTTTTCACATGATTAATTAAAATAACACCAAATTTATTCTATGACAAAGGGAATATACATGCATAATTATCAACTAGTACAAAAACTATCACAATTTAAATAGATAAAATAAGGATATCAATAAGATAAACATTTAGGAAGATCATAGTATGATGATAAAATTAGCATAAGAAGATCATTATTTTCTTCATAAATTTCCATAAAATAATTTACATAAAGGGTTGTGTGCATAGTTATATAAAATGATTCATGTCTTTATATATTAATTTTAAAAAAATCTTTAAAGGTTGATTTCTACTATGCTATAGATCTATTACAAAGTTACTCCTTGTGAGATCCTCTTCCTTATCTAAAGAATCACTCTTATTACTATATAAGAAGAAATAGAAAAACCATCACCACAAACTCTTGAACTAGAGTTGCATGCACTAGTTTTACTTTTCAGATAAATCCTAATTCATAGAGTTGACTCTAGAAAGTGTTGAAGAATAATCAACATGTTCATATTTATTGAAGATACCTTTTTGAACAAAAAATTAAAAGATCAAATCAAATGATTGGAAAATTTGGAAATCTAATGGCTTTAAAGAAGTCCAAATATATTGTACCTTAGAAGGATTGGACAAATAGAAAAATAAAAGGAAGTGTTAGATCTATCAATTTTCTTGAAGATCTTGGTGTCACTATATGACATTAGGAAGCATGATCATTTATCTCTATAATAGGACCACTTGAGGAGAAGACATAGGTTTTTCAACCAATAGAGCAACATTATAAATTTGTTAGATTGACAATATTTATATATTGTTTATTCCATTGGTTTGAGAAAATGATCAATAATTTTTCTTTATTTTGGGTCTCATTTATTTGAATTATAAAATAGGGACCCACCTTTAATAGCTCAATACCTTTTGATTAATAGTGCAATTCCCAAAACCTACCAAATTGACAACAAAACCTTGCATGATAGTGCCACATAACATTTTTTATGTTGTGCTAAGGCCAAAGCTACTTATATCAACATCAAAACAATGTTGGAGAGGGGTGTTTCTATATTGTGGGTTGAGGGTGACTCCCTCAACATTGTGAAGTGTTTGAATGACATCCAGTATCTGAGTTGGATGATGAAGTCACTCATTAATGATTCTATCATGATGTTGATGTCATTCGAAGAGACTCATGTATCTCATACTTATAGGGAAGGCAATTCCCTAGCATATTTCTTTGCAAACAATGTTGTTAGTCTTATTAATTTTAAGTAGTGGGAAGAGTACTCTTCCCTTCTCGAGAGGGATAGAATATTATTATGAGATGATAGCTAGACATGAGTATTTGATAGGGGATGATAATGTAATAATCTTTCCACTGTATGCCACATGCTTTATGAATTGTATTTGGCCCAATCTTGAGATCATTTGCATTTTCAAAAGTGTTGTTGGGATTTGGTTTCTACTATTGTTTGGCATTGTTGAAATGGGTATGGATAGGATCATGATCAAATCCATCTCCCATGACAAATGGAAGAACAAACCTAAATTCTAGCATATTCTAAAATGCAGGAATTTCATGCCTTATTTGGAGAGGCTTCATGGTTTTGACCATGAAGCCTTTGTTAAATTCATTCACTAGTGGCATAGCAGGTGCTTGAAGGTGGACAAGATTGAGTTCAACATCACTGAAGACTTCATTTCCTTTATTACTAGCTTATCGATGGAACGATGTGAATTTTACAAAGAAAGGAAAAGTAATGAAGATGCAATGGATCAATTCTTTAAGGGCATGAGAAAGATGACCTAGTGAAATTTCCATCTTGGGGCTATGACCATCTTTCACTTAAGCGCATTTGGGCTAATGTAAAAAAAGTTGTGATGAGGTATATAACCCTCGACAATCAATTTTTTGCTATCTTAGGGCATCATTTCACTCTGCTCAATCACTTCAGACATAATTTGCATGTTTCAGTTCTATTTTTTCCTCTTTCCTCTTTGGAGTTTTCATTCTATTCTCACCTCAAGAATCATAAGAATCTTGTGCTCCATTAAGGGCTCATCTTACTCATCATGGAGCATGTGAGAGCTAACACCTTGGCCAAGTCTGTCAAGGGAAAAGAGAAAACCATTAGTGTTAATTACTATTCTATTGGCTCAGATTTAGATGAAGATGGGGATGATGAGTGGAAGGTGGAAAAAGACAACACTATTGTGGTCTCCTCACCCCTTGCTAAATATCCCACTAAAAAAAGGAAGAAGGGGACACTAAAGAAGAAGGATCTCACCAATAAAGTGATCATTCATGGAATGAATTTTGGTGGGTTTTTTTTCTGGAGAGGATGATTCTGTGTAGAAAAATTTTGGGCCTCAACGAAGGGCAACCAAAAAGAATATTTTGTTGCATGATCCAAAATTTGAAGATTTTGGGAAGGATGAGAAAGAGCATTTAGTTCAGTTAGAGGACTTTAAAAATTTGGGGCATTGCCAAAGGGATTCTAAGAGACTAGCTAAGATGCATAGGTCGATGTCAAATGCATGCAAGAAGAGTGAGCAAGAGGAATCAAAATAGGTGAACACTATAGATAATGTCATAGTTGTGAAAGACTCTCCTTCTTGACAGATACCTCATCATGATGCCGATGAAGGATACAAGTTTATTGAGGATTTATGGCTAAGAAGTGCGTGAGGGAGGCTCTGGGTAGAATCTAGCCTTGGACAAGCCAAAAATAACAAATGTTCATCCTCTTTCTAAGGATTTCTCCTATCTTGATGAAGATAACACCTTTATCTTGGAGTTGTTGGACATGGATAGAATTGGCACCACATGTAACTTCAAACTTTCCAAATGGGTGATGAAGGAGTTTAATAATGTCAATATTAAAATTAGAAGCTTAAAGGATAATTTGGCTAATCAACCGAAAGGGTCATCTTCATATTTTCTCATAGAGAGGATGGTGGACCTAGAATGCTCTTTTTCTAATTTCAAAGTTGAGTGTGAAAGTCACCATTGTGAGTTGGAGGGAAAGATCAAGGAAAATAATGAGGATATCAAAAAGCTCTTGTAGATTAGCCATATGTTAGTAAAAATAGTGTGGATTCTCTCAAGGCACTTCTAGACCAAATCAACCAACTTCAAGAGGATCAAATCCATTTTGCAGAGATGTATGAAAATGATCAAACTTCCAAGGGGAAGGGTAAGAAGAGTGCCAAAGAGGAGTTTAAAGGACCATGCACAAGGACGATGGGTAGTTTGAGGAAGTATTTTGAAGAAGTAAAACAAGAATTAATGGAAACTGTAAACTTGCACAACAATCAAGAGATTGAGGTGGCCAATACTAAAAAAAAATTAAAGTTATTCTCTTGTGTTTTGTCTATTTTAGCCTTGTTGTTTCACTATTTTTTTGTTGTTTGTTGGTTGTTTGTTGGTTTTTTTTTGGATGTTGGTTGTTGCTAGTGCCTTAATTGCTCTTTTCTTTTATTAGCAACATTTTGTTGTAACTTGATGTAAAGGGTTTCAGGTCCCTTCAAAACCTGTTTTTCTTGTATAATCAAAACATTTTTTTATGTCAATTTTTATTTTTTTGTCTTCATAAAAATCAATAGGTCCAACCTTTGATGCTAATTTATACTAATTCAGCCAATAGCAAGACAATATAAAGTTGTTATATTGACAACATATACATGTTGCAATAATT
Source organism: Sequoia sempervirens (assembly GCA_007258455.2). Taxonomy (NCBI): domain Eukaryota; kingdom Viridiplantae; phylum Streptophyta; class Pinopsida; order Cupressales; family Cupressaceae; genus Sequoia; species Sequoia sempervirens. The sequence continues at coordinate 24,794 of VDFB02219450.1, forward strand.
TTTCATGTGGATCCTTTATACATTGGTTTAACATATCTAAGATAGATCAAGGAGTATTTATTTCACCAAATTTACTCTAGACTACTACAACCTTACTTCATTACTTAGTGATTCCTATTTCAAAATAATGTTCTAAGATTATGAAAGGATATTTTCTATCACATATCATTTAGAAATGCAAGGTTTACATCCCTAATAGAGACAAGTACAAGGAAAAATATGTGAAATAATTTGTGACCCTCATATTTACTTATACATAACTCTAATGAATAATTACGTATAGGCTATCCATGAGCTTGAAGAGATGAAATCACAAAACCAACCTATTTTGATAACCCATATCAATGAGATGCCAAAAATTTAATCATTTTTTTATAATTCCCTTGTATGGAATATTATATAAATTCTTCAATCGAGTTTTCCAATTCATAACTCAATCTAGATATAATTTTACTTGATGGTGATATTTTGACTATTGAGATAAAAAAATTTCTTATTTTCCATAGGTGTTCCAATGCTATCATTATAAGATAGGTCATAAAGTAAAACATTGAATGTGATTGTAGAAATCCAAATTTGACCACTCCCACATAGTCAAATTCGCTCCCTTTATTCGTCTATTTCATATTTCATCGATATTAATTAAATGATTTATTTAATTAATATTCCCCCTTTTGCCTAAGGTTCCTAAAGTATTTAATTTAATAATTAAATACTTTACCTTTCATCCTTCTTCTCTAAATTAAATAAATATATCAATTTATTTAATTTAGTCATTTAGCCTTTTTGAATTTAAACCAATTTTAAATTCCTCTTTTTCTCTCTCCTTGTCACATCCTCCATAACCTTCTTCTAATATGGATTAGTCTAATCAATCCATGATTAGGATGTGCACACCAATAATCAAGATTAATGTCACATCCTCCATATTTGTTCACTTTCCTATAATCCCTCATTAATCTTCTTAATCACCTGTTTTCACAACCTTAATCTAATCACATTCCATATTTGGCATGTCCTTCAAGTAAACCTTTCATAAGTACTTTCCTTATTTAGCCTTGACCTCTTTCCCATGTGAATTAAAAATTCACATTTATTCATCAAAGGTTCTCCTCTTCCCTATGTGGATCTCATGTGTCACATCACTCACATGGGACAAGGACCTCCTTTATGAGGACCTTGTTTTATCCTCTAGGCAACTCCCAATCATGTGAATTTTAAATTCACATTTATTTCCCCAACTTCTCTCATCCCCATGATGATAAGAGAGGACTTTCTAAAATTCCTCACTTGTCACCATCACCCTCATATGGGGACAAGAACTTCCTTTTTAAGGAGATCTTCCTCTAATCCCAAGGTATTTGCAAGTACCTCCACCTCACATGTCGCTTTTCCAATTCACTTGTCCTTGTGACATCTCATCCTCCACATGGAAAAATGTGAAGGCTTGTGAGTCCTCAACTCACCACAACCCTTCATCTTGCCATGTTGGCAAAATCTTGACCATTCATTTCTCTAGAGATTCTTCCCTTAAAATGGAAGATTTTCTCCCATTTTGAACAATCACATTTTCATTCATCACATTGGAAATTCAAGTTCAAGCTCTCCGAATTTCATGCTCTCACATCCTCCATTGTTGCATGTTTCAAGTTCTAATCACTTGCATTTGCATTCATCTATCAAAATACCCAAATAGCTCATTGCATTCATCATCTAATCTAGATCATTTTGCATCTATTTTTAGTCCATTTTCTATCAAGGAGCACACATTCATCAACTATCAAAGGGCCAACCAAGGAGATCAACTCATACAAGGTATAAATCTAGTTTTTCATCTTTCTTTGCTTGAGTTCAACTTAGGCTAATCATTGAGGTGCTGAAGTGTTGTTTTCTTCTTTTTCATTTTGTTTTGCATCTTTTAGGTTAGTAAAATAATGCTACTCACATTTCTGGCACACCCGGTGGGACCCACAAACGGGTCTCTTGCTTTCACGTTTGTTGTTGTTTGAAATTTTGTAGGTTCAGGTTGCAGAGAGGTGACTTCATAGCTGACAGAGGTGACCCCACCCACAGTTGGGTGATCTTGACCCTAACAGGGGTGACTCTACCCTAAGTTGGGTGACCCTGCCCTCAATAGGGGCAATTTTTGCTTGCAGAATCGCCCATCTATGAAACAAAAAGAATTTGCCTTCAATTTTTTGGATAGGTGACCTTGCCCCAAAGAGGGGTGAACCTGACCTTAACAAGGGCAACCCTGCCCTAAACAAAGACAAAAATTAGGTAAAATAGTGACATAACTTCATTTTCAAAGCCCATTTCTTGTTGTTTTACTTAATACTGACCCCCTAACTCGTCTTGTCTTTGAATGTGCATGTTTTTTTTACTAAAATTTGTGTAGCTTGTTTCATATTTGTTGAAGACTGGAGGATAAACTTCTAACATGTTTGTTGTAGGACAAATAGGCAAAGTATATTAGTTTTTTTGTTTGTCTTTTTGTTTCCATACTAGTTAGGCATATAGTTTTAAGTAGGGGAAGTCAATATATTATGTGCTTTGCTTGTCAAGTAAGCTATTGACTTATCCAATCCCCTTTTGCCATTTGGCAATCTTGGGTGAAGAGAAATCATAACTTACTTAGTCCTTTGTGTTGCCTAAGGGGCACTACATTGTTTGAAGCTTTCCCCTTGCACTTCATGTGAACCTAGGGAGTAGCCAAAAATGGTTAGTGTTCTCTTTTTAGCCGAACCTACTTGGGGATTTCATCACCCCAAGGGACAATACCAACCATGTGTACTGGTGGGGTATATAAAGGGAGGAGAGCCAAATCTATACCACAATCCAATCACGTCGTGTCTGGCGGAGCGTCAAAGCTAGGGTGATACCTAGATAAGATGTGAAGAGTTGGTCTGAGCCTTCAGTACCTTGTTGGGGTTCCTGATTCATGCTTGTAGATAGGCTGTTGTTCACGGTTGTGTCTCATGTACGGTGTGTATATCGAGAACTCCCTAGTTTTCCTTGTTTAGCCTAGTTAGAGGATCATGTTGGCCATCGACTTTTCACTAATCTTAGGTTTGTGTTGTTTGAATTGTCTTCCTTGTGCAAAAATAGTGCATTTTTGTTCAGCCAAGTCAGCCTTACCTTCTGTTTGTTGTTTGTTGTGTTTTTGGTCCTTTTCCATAGCCATTTTTTCCTAATTCAAGTTTAGGTCTATTGAAAGAGATGACCTTGACCTCAACAGGGGTGACCTTACCCTTAACAGGGGTGACCCTTCCCTCCATAGGGGTGACCTTGCCTTCTGTCTTAGTCTTTCCCCAATTTTTTTTCTGTCAGAATCACCTTTCACTGAATGGGCAACGTTGACCTCAACTTGGGTGACCCTGACCTTAAGTTGGGTAAACCTACCCCAACTTGGGTGACCTTTCCCCAACTTGGATGACCCTACCCCAACTTGGACGATTTTGCACCCTGAACAGCCAATTTCACCTTTTGTTCAGTCATTCTGAGCACTCATCTCCTCATTCTAAGCATCTATCTCCCCATTCCAAGCATCTGTTCCCAATTCTGATCATTTGTCTCCTTGATCCGAGCATCCATCTTCCCATTCTAAGCATTTTTTTCCCCATTTTGAGCATTCATCTCCTCAATCCGAGTATTCGTTTCCTCATTTTGAGCATCTTTTTACCTATTCTGAGCATCTGTTTCCTCATTTTGAGCATCCATTAACTCATTCTGAGCATCTATCTTCTTGTTTTGAGCATTTGTCTCCTTGTTCTGAGTATCCATCTCCTCACTCCAAGCATCTATTTTCCTATTCTGAGCATGTCTCCTTGTTCTAAGCACTTTCCTCCTTGTTTTGAGCATCCGTCTCCTCATTCTGAGCATCCGTTTTCCCTTTCCAAGTATCCGTTCACCATTCCAAGTATCTGTTTGCCCGTTTTGAGTGCTTGTTTGACCCCTTTTTTATTTAGACAAGTCTGAAAGTTAACTTGGGCGATCTTGACCTTGACTCGGGTGACCTTGACCTTGACTTGGGCGACCTTGACCTTGACTAGTAGATAGGTGACCTTGACCAGTAGATAGGTGACCTCGCTCAATAGATAGGAAACCTTTCCTAGGAGATAGGTGACCTTGCCCAAAAAATAGGTGACCTTGACCTAGAGATAGGAAACCTTGCCCCAGAGATAGGTGACCTTTCCCCCTAGATAGGCGACCTTGCCCCATGGTTGGGCGACCTTGCACCCCAAATAGGAAAATTTTCCCAAAAGCATACCTTCATCCATCTTCTCATTGTTGTCATCATTTTCATTCATCAACATTGTTTCATCAACCAAATCACATAGGTGCATCTTAAAACATCATTAGATTCCATATCCATTATCAAATTATCTATCCTAATCGCCTAGACTTTGTTTCAAGGGTTTTGATTTTGATGCAAAAACTTTCGGAGGCCATAACTTTTGAATTGGGTGTTTGTTTGGGCTAAAATTTTGCAAGTAGTTGCATTATGAGGTGGCATGTGGATTCCCAATTGACTCTTGGTCGGTTGGCCCCCATTTTGGCACATTTTCGGGGCTTCAAACTTTCATCTTGACCCTCAAAATCGCAATTTAGTGTTTTTGTTTAGTTTTTGAAAAATCATTTTTGTTAATAACTTAGAATGCCTCAGATTTAAGATGTTAGTTGGAAATTCATTGTACCTTAGTTTTAGGAATTTTTTGGAAAAAACTAGACTCTCAAAGGTATGCCTATGAAGTTTCCTAAAATGATAAAATTTGACAATTTTTGAAAACTGCCAAATCTGGAAAAATCTGATTGTCAGCACCTTACGTCCTCTAGTTAAAACCCATGAACTTGGTGTGGAATTAGTCCCATCACATCCTCCAATCATCCTAATCTGATCTTCAATCCAATCCTAATATGAGCCTCAATCCAATCCTAATATGAGCTTTAATCTAATCCCAATCTGAGCTTAACCTAAATCCCAATCTGAGCTTTAGTCCATCTACATCCAAGATCTGCAGATATCAAAACAAATCTTAAGATAACTTATTCCATTTTATTCTAATCCATCCTATTTATCCTTTCATCACCTTTTCTCACCTTCTAATCGTCTGTTCCCATCTTTTTAGTCTATATCCATCTACTCTAACATCATGAATCCTTGTCCTTCACTAATGCAACCAAAAATAGTAGTCAAGGGGAATCCTAATTACGTTGACGATGATAATGAGAGTCTTGTTGATAAAGAGGTATATGACATAAATCCCCTTGATGCTATCATTTCTAGTAAGCTTTCCCTAACCGCTTTCTAAACTCCAATCACTCATACAAACTATGCCATTGTTCCTTCATCCACGCCTAATAACAATCCTTATGCTATCTTTGACAAGGGATATCCATTATCTTCCCCTCCTATATCTTCATCATATCCTTCATCTACATCTTTCTCTTATCCAAAACCCACATCCTCTTATCCCAATCTACCATCCCAATCTTCCCATCCTAATCTACCATCCCAATACTCCTATTACAATTCCCCATCCATGTCCTCCTATCCTAATCCTCCTTCCTATTTTGCCCATCCTAATCCTACATCCACACCTTTTTATCTTAATCCTACACCCTCGTCAACCTATCCTAATCCAACATCCACATCTTCCTATCTTAATCCATCATCCACACCCTCTTATCCTAATCCACCACCCCAATCTTCCCATCCTAGTATATTATCCCATTACCTCTACTGCAATCCACCACCCACATCCTCTTATCCTAATACACTGCCCATATCCTCTTGTCCTAATCCACCATCCATGTCCTCCTATCCTAATTCACCATCCCAATCTTCCCATCTTAATCCACCTTCCCAATATTTTTATCTTAATTCCTCATCTACTTCCTCCAACATCAATCCACTATCCATTTCTTCTTATTCTAATACGCTATCACAATATCCTTACCTTAACCCTTCATCTAATCCCGATCTCCCCTCCAATCCTAATCCTCTATATACTCTTAGTCCTCCATTCAACTTTGTTCCTCAATCTAATCCTAGTCCACCAATCCATAATCCTAGTCCTCCACCGATCCCTAATCCTTCATCTATTCCCAACACCCTAGCTAAGTCTAGAATATACTATTCTCACTCCAAAAGTTCTCCAAGGGCTTATGACAAAGAAGACATGGACCCAACTCTACACCTTGAAGTCATGGAACCATGCCATCCTAATCCATCATCCACGATCATAGTGATGAGACCCTTCTTCATACCACACCTATCATTGATGTTACCACCCCTAGCATCACTCAAACTGTTGAAACCATCACACCCATCAAATCCATTGAACCCCCATCTCCTACTCTAAGAGTCATCGAACCCATCAAACATAACCAAACCCCATTACCATCTTCTACTCCTAGATCCATCCAATCCAATGAAGACACCCAAATCCAATCCACTTCTCCCACTCCTAGTATCACCAAAATCCATTCCCATGAACTTCATGAATCCCCCATCCTTCCATCTCCCCCACTTGAGGAGTCTCTTCAACACTTCGTCATCATGCCAACTGCACACAATGAGTCGTTCTAAGAGCTTGATCCAAATCATACCAACACATCCTCTTCTCTCGATCGAGATCTTGCCATCCTATCTAGTCCACCTCAAGAACACAATCCCCCATCCATTCCATCCCATGATCCCCTTGACACTCAAGATCCAATCACTCCATCGTATGAGCCCTTATTACCCACTACCAAAAATCTAGATCCTATCATATCACCTAATCCCTCCCCTAATCCCTTACCACTTACTCCTCTCGATCAAGATGATGTTATCCCATCATCTCCATCTCATGATCCTCCATCATCTCCTAACCCCACTATCCCCACACCACTTGTATATTCCATTGGTACTATCACATTCATTCGTGGTGGTTTCCTTGCAGATGAGGAACCAAGCATATACACCACCTATCCTCCTCCACCTAATAATGGACTCGCATCATTCTTCCAAAATAACAAGAATCCTACTATAGATCAAATGCTTAAAAGCATGAACTATCAAGGAAAAGGTTTAGGCCTTCATGAGCAAGGTATTTTAGAGCCCATCCATGTCAAAGAAAATCCATGTACACAAGGTATTGGATATATCTCTCAAGACTTGCAATCCAAAAATGTTGGTGCAACCTCTATACATCCTAAGTGAGCCTCCTCCAAAAGAATAATAGGCTCTTCTTGTCACTCCACTAAACCATTTTCCGCCATCCCCCCTCCGTCGTATCACCTTAAAACAACCATCCATATTCCTCCTTCATCTTCCAAATCCATTTTGGATCCTTATGTCCCTCCATCCACCATCACACATCCTTCAGCTACTAAGTCCATTTTGGGCCCTTACATCCCAAAATCACCTCCTCCATCTCATCATATTTATCCTTCTATCCATCCATCACCTATCCATATCACCCATCATAAACATCCCACTCATATTCCTTAATTAGGGTCAACAAATGCATGTACCCGCACATCCTCCATCCACATATCATCCCCAAAATCCTACTCCACCACTCCATTCATATTTCCTCCACATCATCCATCTGCTCGCACCCATCTCGTTGCTACTAAAAGCACTTTGGATGCTAAAGCAAAAATGTATAAATCTAAACATCCACATGAATCTAAATCCCCTCATGTTCCCTTAAAAATACATGTTGACGAAAAGAAAAATCCTATCCAAAATCCAAATCAAACCCACAGGCCACAAAGGCCCACCAAAGCAAAGATCAAAACCTTGTGGATCCCAAAGAAAAAAGATGTAATGCCTTCAAATGAAAAATTTGTAAAAACATCCAAAGTTGCTAATCCAAAGGCTAATCATACACACCCTCCATCTCCTAAATCTATTTTAGGTCCCTTATGCCCCAAAATTCACTATCCCATCTCCTCCATTATCCCCATATCATTCATCCACTAATCCTCCTATCCTTTCACATCCACCACCATGTGTGCCAATGTTGGTCCTAAAAACTTCTCCCCATCACACACCTACCCCATCATTCCATCCATACACTTTCCAATATCCCATACATTATCCCACATATCTCCCACATCAAACCCCTTTAATCCATTCTCTTGCATAATCCATTTATCCTAATAAGGTTGTATCAACATCTGATAGTCACTTCACACATGGGCTCTTAATACCTCACATGGAACTTGATGCTTGAGTCCTTCATCCATCTCCTTATCAAATTTCTTCTAAATCCACTTATCCACATCCCTATCCTTATCCATCTCCATCCACATTCTATCCAAAAAGTCAAAAAAGTCAAAAAAATAAAAAAAATAATAAAAGTAAAGAGAAATAATTCATCCAATGGTGAAAACTTGGAAAACAAGCACATTGGATAAGTACCATGATAAAAACCTGGAAAACAGGCATCATGTGTAAAATCCCCCATCCAATTTACTTCCACACTTGGGGGAAACTGTATCCCCTTCACCCATCTCCTCCATCCAACCTATCTTACACATCATGCCTATCATATCCCATTTATCCCAATCCCTCCATCCTCCTTGTGATCTTGATATTGATAGGGGAAAACATATATACATGCTTTGGACATCTCTTGGCATACATTCCCCTCACCAATACACTACTGTATTCCTTTTCCACATTCACCTACCTTCTTTGTCCCCCATCATGCTACCATCAGCCTCCCTTCCTTATCCAGGCATCCAATCTATATCCATTTCCCTCCCTCATCCACCCATCATATCCTCCTCCATTTATCCCCTTTATCTTCCCATCCACTTGTCTTCCATCCCTCTTGCCTCATCACACATGACATATCTAGAGTGGGGGCATCTACCACCTTTGTGACATAGATCTTGGAGACATCATTCATCCATCATGTCATCCCCTCCATTTTCCAAATCCTTATCTTTCCATCTCTCCATCTAGTAACCTTTTCCTCATCCAGATCCTTATCCTTCTATCCATCCATCATGGCAATCCCTTCCATATCCCCATACTTATCTTCCTATCCATCCAAACAATCCCTTCCATCTCCTCATCCTTATCCTTCTATCCATCCACCATCACAATCCCTTCCATCTTCCACTCCTTACCTTTCCATCTATCCATCTAGTAACCTTTTCCCCATCCAAATCTATATCCCTTTATCCATCCATCCTAGCATCTTTCCATCTCCTTATCTTTATCTATCCATCCCTTCATCTTTATCCTCATCCCATCTCATAATCCCTTATCATTGGTATCTAGCTATAGTCTTCCCTCCATGCAACCCAATGCCATCTATCTCATCATTATCCCTCCTGCTTCTTTCATACATCTTTCCAATCTCTTATCACTTCTCATCACTCATCTCTCCATCATGTCATTCTCCCCATTCATCTTTTGATAATTTGGGGAACTATCCCATTCCTGAGCTTCGTGTAATCACCATCATCCTATCTCATCCACCAGGACTATCTTGTCTCATCATATTGGTTCCATCTTTTTATCCATTTATCATGGTGATCTCATCATCCTTTTTCCATTATTTTTCCTTGGTCTTTTTTTGAACTACGTTGCTCCTGCACTTTCACATAGGCAAGGTCAATCATTTGATCCACCCCAGGGATTTTTCCATCCTATCTTCATCATCTATCATCGGTCTTCATTTTCCTCTTTCCACTTTTGTCCATGGTCTTTTATCGAACTGCGAGGGCTCTGTGCTTTCACGTAGGCAAGGCTAATATTTGATCATCCCCCAATCCCCTAGGTCTTTAGGGTGTATCGGTCTTATGTCTTGTGTCTTCTCGTTGTCTCATGTCATTAAGTACATGTCCCTATCTTACTGGCTCTTAACAAACGAGATCCACTAGTATCATGAGGTTCAATTAGTTTTGAGTATCTTGCGTCATATCGATCTTTTCGTTTAGTATCCATCTTTGGTCTCCATAGGATGCATCCTTCCTAACATACCTCAACAACCCCATCCATCCTCTCAATCCTATGGAAAAGGACATTGTGAAATTGATTGCGATCTTTTGATTCTTTTGGATTTTGTTTATCATTTGAGCTCCCTATCATCACTTGTCAAGGCTGCCATAATATATCATATTATGGTGTGTTTTGAATGGTAAACATAGGGGCATATCTTGATCTTTCTTCTTTGTTTCTATCTTCTAGGTTTTCCCATGTAGTACCTACCAAGATCCCTGAGGTCTTGTGTTACGCTGGGGCATCTTGTTGTGCCTAGCCTGACCAAGGTCTTCACGACTTTGAAGTGTTGGGATAGCCTTCTTATTTGTTGTGTTTGTTTCATGCATTAGACACTAATCTTCCTTGGTTTACATACCCTGGCACTTGGTGTCTTATGCTATAGCAAAAATTAGTGCTCCAAAAATGGAAAATTGCATTAGGATTGCATTGCATGTATCCTCCATCTCTTCTCATCTATCTTCTCATCAATCCTCATCATTTCATCATCTCTTCAATCTTCGTAGAATAATATAGATTGGTTATTCTAAGCATCTTTTCCTCCATCATTTTCCTTCTTTTCATCCATCACACATATCAATCTAAGTCTCATCCATTCAATCTAGCAAAAAAAATATAATCACATCCTTGGTCTTGTTCTCAATCTTGCTACAAGCCTTGATCCAATCATCATCATCGTCATCATCATCGGGATGTATCCTTCCCTATCATTTGGTGTTATTTTGGGATGTATCCTTCCCTCATCAACAACACTTTCATAATCATTAGGATGTATCCTTCCCTACCTTTTGTTTTGTTTGTGGATGTATCCTTCCCTCATCAATGACACTTTCATCATCACTTTCATCATCATCATCAGAATGTATCCTTCCCTATCCTTTTGTGTTGTTTTGGGATATATCATTCCCTCATCGATAACACTTCATCCATCATCAACCCATTTTGGCTTGTAGCTTGACTGAGGCAACATCACCTTTGTCCTTAAATTCATTTATGCTCCCCCATCTCCTATTGCTTATCATCCTCTCTTATCCATCACTTTGCATCATCTTCCTCATCTCCCCATTCATCATTTCATCCATTTCAAGAGCACACATGTGTTCTCTTGAAACCGCATGTCCTTTTGAGGGGGCATCCTCAATCCCTAATCTTCATCTTCACTCCCATCATCTTTCTTCCTAGTCACTCTTTTGATGACTAGGGAATCTTTTCCAATCTAATCATCTTCTTCCTGGAGATATCTTTTAATCTTCTTTGAAATGATGCTACTTCGTAGCACCATCTCAAAGAGGGGTAAAATGTAGACATCTAAATTTGACCACTCCCACATAGTCAAATTCACTCCCTTTATTCGTCTATTTCATATTTAATAGATATTAATTAAATGATTTATTTAATTAATATTCTCCCCTTTTTCCTAAGGTTCCTAAAGTATTTAATTTAATAATTAAATACTCCACCTTTCATCCTTTTTCTCTAAATTAAATAAATATATCAATTTATTTAATTTAGTCATTTAGCCTTTTTGAATTTAAACCAATTTTAAATTCCTCTTTTTCTCTCTCCTTGTCAGATCCTCCATAACCTTCTTCTAATCTGGATTAGTCTAATTAATCCATGATTAGGATGTGCACACCTATAATTAGGATTAATGTCACCTCCTCCATATTTGTCCACTTGCCTCTAATCCCTTATTAATCTTCTTAATTACCTATTTGCACAACCTTAATCTAATCACATGCCATCTTTGGCATGTCCTCCAAGTCAACCTTTCATAAGTACTTTTCTTATTTAGCCTTGACCTCTTCTCCATGTAAATTAAAAATTCACATTTATTCATCCAAGCTTCTCCTGTTCCCTATGTGGGTCTCATGTGTCACATCACTCACATGGGACAAGGACCTCTTTTATGAGGACCTTATTTTATCATCTAGGCAACTCCCAATCATGTGAATTTTAAATTCACATTTATTCCACCAACAACTTCTCTCATCCCCATGATGATGAGAGAGGACTTTCTAAAATTCCTCACTTGTCACCATCACCCTCATATGGGGACAAGAACTTCCTTTTTAAGGAGATCTTCCCCTAATCCCAAGGTACTTGCAAGTACCTCAACCTCACATGTCCATTTTCCAACTCACTTGTCCTTGTGACATCTCATCCTCCACATGGAAAGATGTGAGGGCTTATGAGTCCTCAACTCACCACAACCCTTCATCTTGCCCATGTTGGAAAAATCTTGACCATTCATTTCTCTAGAGATTCTTCCCTTAAAATGAAAGATTTTCTCTCATTTTGAACAATCACATTTCCAGTCATCACATTGGCAATTCAAGCTCAAGCTCTCCAACTTTAATGTTCTCGCATCCTCCATTGTTGCATGTTTCAAGATCTAATCACTTGCATTTTCATTCATCTATCAAAATACCCAAATAGCTTATTGCATTCATCATCTAATCTAGATCATTTTGCATCCATTTTTAGTCCATTTTCCATCAAGGACCACACATTCATCAACTATCAAAGGGCCAACCAAGGAGATCAACTCATACAAGGTATAAATTTGGTTTTTCATATTTATTTGTTTGAGTTCAACTTAGGCTAATCATTGAGGTGTTGAAGTGTTGTTTTCTTCTTTTGCATTATGTTTTGCATCTTTTAGGTTAGTAAAATAACACTGCTCACAGTGATCAAAAGAATTTTGTCTTTGTTCCCCAAATTGTTCATACATACATCTAAAGAAGAAGAAGGTTGAATGAAGCCTCTAAATTAGTTTTAATATATTTAATTATTATAAATTCATCAACATCAAAGGACAAATGAAATTGTTGATAATGATTATGACTTTTACCATTCATTTAAATTTGATGTAAAGTTATCCTTAGGAATTAACATTTTAATATACGAAACAAAATTTTGATGGAGAATTGCCTTAGCATTTACCTTTGCATTTTTCACATAATTTATAATATGAACACAAATAGTAACAAAAAAAACTTTGTTGAATATACAAGACAATATTTATATGGTATCAAAGTTACTAAACAATATCATTATAACTCAAATGAGCTTGACCAGTTACACTTCAAATAAATTTGATCTTGCCTTGATATTTTCCTCATTCCTTCCATTTCAAATTTGGTAAACACATTCATTGAATTCTTGAAAGAAAATGTTTTCTAGTACTGACTAATCCATCATGATCACTAATAGATTTTATTTTCATGAGCTCTTTAGAACCATTAATCCCTATTATGTGCATGAAATTTTGAGCCCAATAGAGTAAACTAAAACAATATTAACCTACTCTACTCAAAACACAAGAAACACTTAGATTAAGCATAAGGGTTAGTAAAACATGATGAAAACATGAGAATAGATCACCAAACTAGCCCTTGTTGTACAATGGAATGGTGTTTGTGCTCATAGATGGTTGGATGTGAGTTCTCTTGCCAACAACATAAGGTTGCATTCAAATAGTCATGAAAATGTCTTGGGTTGAGGCTAATTTATAGTTTTTTGGCTCAAGGAGTGGATGGCTAGGATAAAAGAGAGAGATAAATGGATCAAATTGGTTATGAGCCATAGGGATATGAGAGGAGGACAAGTGTCTCATATGGTTGGAGGAGATGGAAGGAGAGGGATCAATGAGAGAATCAAGGATGGAGATTCTCCTTGGAGGAATTGGATGGAGAAGATGGGAAGGGTACTTGGGAGTACCCAAGTGAGGGAATTTAAAATTGGATTGGGAGTATGGGAAAGGATGACTGAAGTGACATGGTACCAATGTGTCACGTCTCAACCCTGATGTAGGTTCCTTTTGGTTTTCTGTGGATTTGTTACATGATTTGATGTGCGTGGTAAAATAATAATTAATATGATGGTGTTTTGTTGTGGAGATAAATGAAAGTGTTTATTTAAATTATGAAAATTTGAATAGTATTGAATGTGTTTTACTTTGAAAATGAAGCAAAATAGAGTAGAAACACTTTAATTTATGTAATATATCATTTGATTTATATCTTTATGTGATACTAATTCAATTATTGTTGTGTGCCTGAGTGCACTTGAGTTGCAGGAGGTCGAAGACCAAGGGTGTGATTAAGGAGAGGAGGTTAGCTTCTTGACAGGACAAAGCAAGATGTTCTCTCGATCACACACAGACACTTAGATTCATATAGAATGCATTTAGGAATGATAATTTTTGTATGACTATTTGATTATTTGCAAATAATTATTGATTAGTTAAATTAAAATATAAGCATAATAAAGTAAGGGAATTGAATTTTAATAATAGTTAATTATAGATTTTGATTTAAATGCTTATGCATTCTACTCTTCTTTAATTTCTGATAATATTTGAGTTAATAAGTTAACTATTAGTTAGAAGACATTCACTTTATTATTGGGTAAATATTTTCAAAAGGGGATTTGCATGCAATTAAATTAAATATTTATCTAATTTTAAAATCTACTATTTTCAAGATTAGGTTTGGAGAATAAAGAAAAAGAAAAGAGGGGTAACGAAAAAAGAAACTTTTCTTGAAGTATTCAGGAATTGCTCTGCAACTTTATTATTCATGGCTTCTAGATAGTATCTTTCTTTTGTTATTTTTTAGTTCCAATAGATTATAAAATAGAAGAACAGAAGAAAAGAAAGGAGAAGAGGAAGGGTCTTGCAGGAAGGAAATCTTAGAGAAAATAAGAAAAGGAAGTGGCAAGGAGGCTTCTTCAGCTATCAACGAATTATCTAGGTTCTTCTTCATAACTCTCTTTTATTGTATTAAGTTTTCCAGATAAGAGAAAAGAAAATTTGTTGTGTGTGCAAAGAACTGATTATGCAAAACCCCTCTATTTGCTGTGAAAAATTTTATAGTGAAATTTGTACCTTATTTTCAAAATTCTTTCTAAATTTTAAAGACAATTTTGTTTCTCTGTATTTTATTCTGAAAACAACATTCTTTCTGGTAAATTCTTGAATAAATCTTGTGCCAGATTGTTGATTGTGGATTATTATATATATATGATAATATATATATATATAATAATCAGTGTGAGTGTATTTATACAAACATATACACATGTTTTTGATCTGAATCATTTTGGCACTATACCAAAAAAAAAGAATTTCTGAATGAACAATATTTAGATTTTACTAGAATCAAATTTTTGTTTTGAAATTTTTGTATATAGTGAAGGGGGGGTTGGGGTTTCTCCCTAGTCGTGCCCTCCCCATAAGGGAAGGGCGACGCTGTGGGAGACAATGCTCCCTCCACAGGTCGCAGCCTGTGGAGGAAGCGCTGTCTTCCACAGGCAGCACCTCCCCATAAGGGGTGGAGCCCTTTCATATATATATTGTATTCTTTTTTTAAAAAAACTATATGATAATTTGTGAAAACTGCGTCTCGCCAAAAGAATTTTGAATGGGATATACATTGCATAGTATGATATATATACATATACTATGTATATATATATGTTACGTGCTATATATATATATATATATATATATATATATATATATCAACAAGAATATGGAGTTGTGAAAATCCTTTCTTATTTGAGAAAATTATTTTTCTTTTGTAAAATATTCTTGAGTTATAAACATATACACATAATATGATTACCTAGGAAATGAAATACTTATATACATTAATATATATAAAAATACAATTATATGAAAATATATACATGTATGAATATCTGTCTACCTCAGTAAATATATATATACATATGTAAATCTGGGCTTTTATATGGACTGTTTTACAATAAAATCAAGTTGAAACCATGCATTTTGACATAGACTTGGCTTTTTCTGAATTTAAGCATGAATGTATGCATATAAACATATTGAAAAATATAGTTATATAAATGAATATTAATATGAGTTTCAAACTTAACATTTTAATTTCATACTTTCAATGGAAGATTAGCTATCAAATCTGAGATACATAATTTATAAATCTGAAAATGAATAGGTAAACTCTTTTGCTAGAATTATTCATTTTCTTTTTCTCCTTTATGTTGACTTAGTATCCATTGCATATATTTCTAGATATACCTCCATTAATAAATGTGGGAAATCTAAGTATTCCAATCCATACTTATAAGGCTGATATGTGTAGTTTCTTTTTAAATTTATATAAACTTGTTATTTTGGACAAATTATTCAAATAAAAGTTAGAACTTGTGATTTCATACACACTCTTTTCAAAAGACCAAACTTAGATCATTTTGAAGAATAGGAATTGAGTTGAAAAACCAACTTGCGATCAATTTTCACTTAAGTTAGTGTGCTAATGTAAATTTATTAGTGAATCTATGTGAACTTTGTAATTGTTAGAATTCCTTTAAAGTTAAGATGAGTAAAATATAATGAAAACTTAGACG
Source organism: Sequoia sempervirens (assembly GCA_007258455.2). Taxonomy (NCBI): domain Eukaryota; kingdom Viridiplantae; phylum Streptophyta; class Pinopsida; order Cupressales; family Cupressaceae; genus Sequoia; species Sequoia sempervirens. The sequence goes on from VDFB02219450.1 coordinate 41,196, forward strand.
AAAAATGTATTATTTTATTGTTCATTTTGGAAACTTCTAGGACAGGATGCCGAAGGTGGATCCACAGAGACAATAGTTTTACCTTTTCTAAAACTATCATTTGTTTTATTTATGCTTGGCCAAGAACATGCACCATTGAAATAGATGGAATTAAAAGCCTAGAACTAAATGAATATAGGTCTATGCCACCTCCTGTTTGCAAGAAATAAGTGATTCTCATGTTAGGAATGCATATAGGCATCAGGCTTGCATCAAGAGTTCCCTCCTGTGTTGTTGTTTCAGGTTGCTAGGCTCCTCATGCAGGGCCGGGGATTTCTTCGAGTTAGGAAGAAACTCGGGGAAGTCTTGTACTTCGTGGTTGGGCAGAAAAGGCACCTTAATCACACTCTTGGACCCAGCTTGCAAGAAGACCAATGGTGTCACAACAGTTGAGGTTCAAAGCTTTATATGCTATAAATTTATTCATGTATTATTGTGGATGGCCAGTAAAGCCCACTTGTAAATGTAACTCTATTTGAAATTCAGTATTGTAACATTGAAATAGATGTATTGGAATGAAAGTTTTGGTGTAACTTTGAAATAGATGTATTGATTGAAAGATAATGATGTAATTGAAACATGAATGAATTTATGGAAACTCATTGATATGCAAATGGCATTTACATATGTATCATTGCAATGATTTTTGTTGATAATGAAATTTACTTCTTTTGCATACATGGAATGAAATCTATTACTGAATTTTCCTTTTGAGCATTTATGGAAAGATCTTGATTTATGCATCCTTTGCTTTTAATATACTTGGAATGTAATAATTTTCGACAAATTATGTGGTTTTATGAACATCATCTCTCAAGCGTTACACAATGCCATGCCAGATTTATAAAATCTCATGTCTTGTGTACAAAAGGACATTCATTTGCACACACATGGGGATGCACATGATTTGAGGGGGTTTGATTAGAATTAGGTTGCGGAAGTGGGTGATTATGAGATTAAATGGATTAGCCCACTTAATGAAAAGTGTAGGAAAATAGAGAAATTAAATAAATAAAATATTTATTTAATTTTTGGGAAAGGGATATATGGGATTTAGGTAAACAAATGATTGGATTTATTAATCTAAGGGGGACTATAAGATGAAGATAATTAAATGATTTAGTTAGAAATAGGGTTTGGGTGAAAAGTGATGAAAATTGGATTTATTAATCAAATAGTCAAATATTATCTAATTAATAAGGGGATGCAATTGGATAATTAGAGTTGTATTTAATCAATTACAAAAGAAATGGTTAGCTAATGATGATGTGTCAATTTTAGGTGTCCACACCTATAAAGAAGAATTTAATTGTACCAAGAGAATTATGCAAATGGAATATATATATAGATATATATATATTAAAATGATCATATAGAAAATATACTAAAACTGATAGAAGAAAGAGCATTGCATTCTTAGGAGATTGACTAGAAGGTTTTGGCATAATTTGTCTAGAAACAAGTTTACCATATAAGCTAGTTGAGGAATTACATGACACATTGATGGCTCTAAGAATGACATAAATGAACAATTAATTCAAATCCTAGCTAAGTTCTAGATATGTGTATTGATTATTTTTTAACCTCAAATTTGTATGCAAAGTTACCTACGCAATTTTACCTTCCTATAGTCAATCCTCCAATACAACAAACTCCTATGTTTTTTAATAACATCAACCACAACTTGAAAACTTCAGATTTAGCTACCTTTCTTATTACACATATATGGTAAAATATTCACTATTTATTTAGAGTGTGAGAATGTATACATAGTGCATTGGATGTTACAAATAGTTTTATCATTGAGCCTTTGGAGATAAAAATAAAATAGTATAATATCCAATGTTACTAAAAATCAAATAACATTTTATTAGATTTAAAAGTAGCAATTTGTGCTTTTGTTAGGACCCAATTTCAAATAATTGGACCATAAATTCAACATAACCAATTTAGTGGAATTGGGTGGTTGTAGAAAAAATTGTAGGGTGGTCAATCTAATGTTTTTTATATGTATATCAAAAGTGGGTTGAAATTCATTACTATGAATAATACTATAAGAATCAACATTTCATGATATGTTGACCAATTTTATATATGGAGGGCATCAAATTGCTCTTTCAACATCAAGGTTAATGACATTAGTCTAGAATAATGGGTTGATGCAATATGTAGTCAATTAGTGAATGCACTTTGATCTACAATCAAATGATGCATAGATGCTCTTACACTGAAAATGTAAAGACGGTAGATTTTTGGAAGGATTTAGATGCACAAAAGAAATGAGAAAGAGAAACAATTTAATTCTTTGATTTCATTTTTGTTTGTCAAGAAAAAAAAAAAAGATGAGAATATGATAATTCATTTGACAACAAAATATATAACATTGTATTCACACTATGAAAACTTAAGATTAAATTTTGAAATAACCATACAATATAAAATTCTAAATTACGATTCATAATCTTTCATAATTTTTTAAATAAATAGATTTCTAGTTTATAATACTTAATCTTTCATAAATAATTTTTAATGTAAATATGAAAAGAAATATTAATATTTTTTTGAATTAAAAAAACTATTCAAATAATTGATATAATCTACATACCCTTTAGGGACAATAGTGAAATAAAGGAAATCATACCCTTATGGAAAGGAGAATCAATCCTACTCATGATAAATAAAAAAGTGAGAGTGTGATGGGCCCAACTATAACACTACCTTATAGAAACCTCATGTGAAGATACTTTCTAGAGATTGCATAAGCTTAACATGTCCTTTTCTTTAGTGGAACTTGGCATCTTCCTATGAAGTTTCAAACGTTTTATCACTTGGAGCAGGTACATCTTGTCAAGTTCCAAGACCATGACATGACCATATTGTCTCTACCTCACCAACTCAACCCATTTTCAATACTTTTTACAAGGACCACAAATAATATTTTAATTTCTCAAAAGAAAAAATTGTCTTATTTTAGATAGTTTAACAAGTGTGGGGATAGATGATGTATAATGAAATGATAGATTTTAATTATATTAAGAGTCATATTTAAAGTTTATTATGGGCTATTTAATTAATTTATACAATTTTTTTTAATGTTTTTTTTAGATTGTAGGAATCAAAATCAAGTAGCCGCCCCCTATAAACTGTAGTGTGTTTGGTAAAAAGTTTTCACATGATTGGTGATGCTAGTGCGACATGTTCTTTGGTACCACGGGGGCGATGGGGGGACTAGAGCTCCTGCAACAAGATGCTTTTAGCCAATCGAATTAGACCCACTGCCCTTTTTTTAATGTTTTTTAATTGTAGATTTTGATTTTAATTTTTGGTTTTATCAGTAAAGTCTTAGGATTACTATTTATGAAGTAATATTATTTGAATTGTCAAAAAAAAGTGGGTAGAAGAAGTCACACTTCAAAATCTAAATGAGGATAAAATACAAAAAAAAAAAAAAAGATCGTTACATGACAAGAGCTAAAAAGTTAATAGTAAGATGAACTAATGTTTATTGTTTTGAGTAGGCTTCTCTTCTCAAACAAAATAATTATATTGTCTACTTTTAAACTATCTTTGTAATTGATATACATATCGCTGTAATTTACACACATTATGATATAAAATAGACATCTTATTTCTCCTCTTTAAATATTGCTCACCTACTTTTACATCTAAAATGATATATAGCTAATTCTTAATAAAACATCAACATTTTCACCTTCCACTTCCACTACTAAATTTATAACTCCTTAATAATAAATAAAATAAAATTTATTGTAAACGAAAAAAAAATTATTTCTTTGCATTGAATTTGAAATCCTTTTTTCAATTTTTTTTAAAATGACCTTTTTTTTCAATCACCTCATAGCCATTTATTATTATTTTTTTTTAAAAATGATTCTTTTAGTCTCAATAATTTCACCCAGTGCCCTTCATTGACTCCTATAATTAGAGTAGTTCGATACCCTTTCTATGGGGTCTACCTTAGGAAATGAAGTCAACATTATCATGTGGAAGAAGAATGTAGAATAATAATGATATTATCTTAACAAATTTGGAGGATCTCACTTTAAAAGGAGAAACATATGTTTGTGGAAATGTAATGAAAATGTATATCTGTATATTCCATTCGATTAGTGTTATAAATAATTGTTTTATAAGTAGTATAATTAGCTTAAGAAAGATAGCTTATAATATTATATATTATAATTTTTGGATCATTAATTTTTTTACTTGTATTTTAAATCTTTAGATCTTTAAGTCTATTTTTTCCTTATATTAGATTAAATTTGTGGGCTTATATTTGATTTAGATTATTTTTCAATTATAATTACGATTCCTAAATTTTTAAAATTTGAAATTTAAATTTCTATCTTGTTGATCATTTTAGTAGTCATTGTGAATTGACTTAGCATCCATTATGTTTATTTGTGTGCTTGCATGTTCTGTTTAAGGACATTCCCTCATTCATTTGAAATCACTTAGAGGTATCAATGAAAAATATAAAGGCATTCTTATTGAGCACATGTAGAGTCTAATATTTTGGGAAATGAAAATAATCTAATAGCATTTACATTAGAGCATGTCATCCCATGTTCACTTTAAACTTTCTTGTTGTCCTTGAATCTTTCGTTTAGAGCCATAAGACTAGTCCACTAAGGGTTTCACTAAGGAGAACATGAGCCTTGAAATTCAAAAAAAATTCCAAAGGTGTTTGTAAACATTGCTAGCCCTTATACATATTTAGACAATAGAGATTAGGACAAAATAGATTTCAATAAAACACATTTAACCAAATCAATTTTCTAAGTTATAGGGTTAGATTCACACATCAAATTAAGATTTTACTCATAAAATTAGGTGTGCACTTATATAAGTGATGTAGAGTGATAAAGTGAAAATTTTGAATATTGAGATCTTTATTAAATCATCCCAAAAAATCCAAAGCATTGAAAAATTTACTATTGATATCTATCACAATATTTTACCATCATCAATTATTAACCTACTTATTACATTTAATTATTTCTATTTTCAATCATTAGTCCCAACTTTATTATCTAGGTTATTTTGTCTGTTAATTGAATGGGTTTATTTAATTGTCCAAGATAATTTAAGCAAGTAGTGTTTATCTTCCTTATGAATATATTTCTAGGCTAATTAAATAATTAAAAGCATTAAATAAACAACCAACCTAGATAAATTAGCTAGAACTAAAAATAACAAATGTCAAATTATATGTGAAAATTAAATGAATTTAAATGAAATACTTAGCTATATTTTGAAGACGTGAAAATGATGCTCAAGATGCTAGGAATCAATTCATTACATTGTTGGAATAATAGGGCCCCCTTAGAAGACTTTCTCATAATATTTAAAATGTTTGAATTATACTCTAATTCACCTATGTGAGTGTCAAACTAATCTCCATGAGTGCATATTTGAACTTGATGAATGGATATGAGCTAAGTTGTAGAATTAAACTAGTGCAATTCTAATACAAGTGAATTTCACTCACCTAAATTTTTTATACCTAAATTTTGACAAGGACTAGTGGTGTTTACAAATACTTGTGAGAATTTTTTGAATCATAAGGGTCATGTTCTCCTTGGTTGGATTGCTAGTTGAATTGAGTTACTAACTTTCAAACAAATATAAAAACTTACTTAGAATAAACTAAAAAAACATAATAAAGCTAGTCAAATATCAAAAATAAATATTTTTGGATTGTCAACTTTGAGCTCTACAAAAGCATATTTTCAAATTTTTCTAATTGGAGAAATTTAGAGTTGAAGATGATTTTTTTAATTTACTCCAAAAAAGGGGTTAAATATCCACATAGGTAGCCACATAGATAATTTTGGGTAAAAGGGTTTCAATTGAAACCTTACACATAAATTCAACTGCAATTCAAATTCTCAAAAGAAAAAAATTATATAGTTTTGAGGGAAACTATTTAGGACAAGACTGTTTCACTAGAAACTATTTTGTTGGTTGAAAGTGTAACACAACTCTATGCTTTTACTTTAAAGTATGTCTTAGTTTAAATGGAGAGGGTTACACTTAGAATTAGGAATGTCTATATTCACAAGTATTGATGGATGATCAAAATATCCACTAATATTTTTAGTTTGGTGTGTCCTTGTTGGTTTGCACTATTTGTGATCTTGTGTGTTGTCAAGTGTAAGTTTTTCTATCTTTGTTTGAAATAATGTAATACAGGGGGATATTGGATATATTATATTTAGTCTAATATATAGGTTAGTCAATTAAATAATTGAATTTAAAAATAATTAAATTTATGTTGTTGGTTGTTATCTAGAGAAATTGAGGTAGTTGCATAGAAAAAATAAGATTTTATAAATCAGTGCAATCAAATGTAAAGATTGGGTGATCCCACAATAGTGGTTTACACTTTTTGGGACATCCTAATTTTTGTTGAAATCACATATTTTTAGAAAACACAATGATTTAAGCCTTGAAAAGTTCCATTTAAAGGATTCTAATTGAAGAGGGTTTGTTCAAACCACCTTAGATCAAACCCCCTTGGATAGAACCCCGCTAGTTTTAAACCATACCTATAACGGAGTCTCCTTTACACCTATCAAAATGCTGATAAAAACCACTTTTGATTTACCTTTTGGGTGATCAAATGAATTCATTTAAAATTTATTATTGGTAAGCATGTAGTCCTTATTATAGGCTTCCCAAATAGTATAATTTTAAATATATTTAATTTGATTATTATATTTTTTTTTTTATTTCTTGTGAATGTAGGTTTTTCACCAAAAATTGAGCTCTCTATTCTGCACATGTGGAAAATAGTAGATTATCAGATAAAATTATGAAAAATATGTTCTGGCTAGGTATTGATGTCCTTGATCCAGTAAATAAAATAAAATTGATTTTTGATATATACAAAAAAAAGTTATGTTGTTTATGGTCTGCCTATCTCTAAATTGTAATTGGTTTGACTTCAAAACTTGATTAAAAAAAAAAATTCAATAAAACACTATGAAACCAAATGAACATACTAGATATCGTAGTTACAAAGGTAAATTAAAAAAAAATAGAATTTTATCCTTCATAGAAAAAAATTTATGTTGTTTATGGTGAGCATCACTCTTTAAAAATGGTGTTTACTGCTAAAAACTAGTTTTTGAAGGAGATGGAAAAATAAATGCAATCTAATTCAAAAGCTTTTTTAAAAAATAATTTATAATCTAAAGAAAAAATGTCACAAATCACTAGTTTGCATCATCTTCAAATTCCTCATGTTTCAGTAGTATAGGTGCTCGAAAGTGAAGATTTAGTTAAAAAAAAATAGTTCAATGTTGAGTTTGGCGAAAATTTGTAAACCAATATTGTGGGATCACCCGATCAAGTTTTCTAAATCATTATTTTATTATTTTTATATTTCAATAATGTGAACTCTATCATTGTTAATTTAAACCAAGATTAAAACAACATATTTGAATGTTATTTTTAGACCACTTAGAAACAAAGACTTCTAGTTAAATAAAATATAAACTAAATACCAACTCTTATAAAATATAAACTAAATACCAACTCTTATGTACAAACATATCATTCAAACATTTAATTATTACACAAAAATAAAATAAACAATAAATTTAGAAGAGATAAAATGAACACACTTTGTACCTTTACAAAATATATGCATTCAAAAATATAAAAATATTTCACTAACTACATAACAACCCATATAATTTATCTCTCATCTAATTGTTTATATTTTTCCATGGTACCATAATATTTTTTGGCATCTAATGTGAGTGTACACAAAACATTCATTCTATTGAATAATATGTAAAGTTTGTCAAATAATTAAAACATACAAACAAATTGAATCAATGAAAGATATTAAAAAATTGGTTGCCCTACACAAGGGTTAAAGAGAATAAAGTCCATTATGAAGTCAATAAAGTTGGTTCTTTTCTTTGCCTAATTCATCCACCCTTCTCTTTAGAAGGCATATCTAATCCCAATTCTTCCCCCTTCTCCTACACTTTAAAGCATGAAGTCAAAATATTCATTTTAAAACTTTATTATATAATCCTTCATTTATGGAGTTCATTGCACGCCAATTTGTTCTAGACTATTATAGATTGTCTTTAAAATTATAAATTTGTTTTTCTAAGTGGGTGTAGGATAAGTGGAAGCTGTTTAAACAAGGATATTTATATTAGTATTTGGTATGTGCAGGTAAACAAGCATTATCTCCATTTTTATTTTTTTATTTTTTGCCTAGGTTTTGTATAGGATAAATGGTTTGTCAAAGTGTTCAATTTACCCCCCTTAGTATATAAATTGATTTTAACTTTAGATTTATTATTTTAAATAGTTTTATTTATTATTTTAGTTAAAATTTATTTGATTTTTGATTTTTGATATTTTTAGATGAGGTTATATGTGATATTATTTTTTAAATTTAATTTAATTTAATTTTAATTTTTAAAATTTATTTATTTGAATTATTTTTTTTGGACTTTGATCATTACAATATTGATTTGTACATTTAGAAAAATTGAGCTAGTCATTTCATGTCTTATATTTTGATGATAGGCTACATATAGTGTGAGATTTTAGCTTGAAACAAGTCTTGCACCTGCAAACTATTGTTGATTCATCAGAAAACAAGTTTTAGTTGTTGTTTAATGGTAAATCAACTACCGTTTAATTATAAAAGCCTCCAAAATATCAAGTGAAAGCCTCCAAAATATCACTTATAACATAAAATCCAAATATATGTTGATTTTCCAACTCGATGTAAACTTTCTATTTTCATTTGCAGTGTTTTTTTCCAATTTGACAACTTTCTTTTTCCATTTACATTGCTTTATGATTAAATGCAAATATTTCAAAATCAGATAATACTTAATTTATTTAATGAAAAAATCTTGATCTGTCTAAGTTTATTTCATTCCATTATTTATCACTTATTATTAATTGTTTAATCCAACCACATCCAACCAAAATTAGCACATGGTATCTATACACACTCATGCACAAACACATACTCTCTAATATATTAGCATACATATATTTTTCTATCGGTGTAATCCTTGCACCTCCTTTAGGTGCAAGTGCTAGTTGTAACTAGTCCTAAGTCAATATTACTCATTGAATAGAATTAGATTATCTCATTAAAAAATCATGGGTGATCCCACAATAGTGGTTTACACTTTTTGGCCTAACTGGACACTGATATTTTTTTTTTAACACAATCTCCACATTCGGGCACCTATAGCGATTAAACCGGAAGGAATTTGAAGATGATGTAAACTAGAGTCTTGTCACATTTTGTCTGTAGATTCTAAAATATTTTTTCAATTTTTGGAATCAGATTGCACTTCTTTTCCATCTCCCACAAAATTGATTTTTTCAAAAACAACATTTTTAAAAAGTGACGCACACCATATAATGCATAACTTTTTTTCCATGAAGGATAAAATTCCAATTCTTTCAAATTTAGATTTCTAACTCTGATATCTAGTGCTTCCATTTGGTTAGATAGTTTTTTATTGAATATTTTTTCTTTAATCAAGTTTCAAAGTCAATCAAATGACAATTTAGACATAGCGCGACCGTATAACGCATAACTTTTACTGTATGTATCAAAATTCTTCTCTTTTTTTTGGTTGGATCAAGGACTTCAATATCTGGTGCACTCATATATATATATATATATATTTATAATCTTCTATTTTTCCACTTGTGCAAACAGAGATTTTTGTTTTCGATGAAAAACCTATATTTAATAAAACTTAAAAAACAAATAGATAATAAAACCAAAACATACTAAAATTATATTCATTGGATAGCTCGTTCTGAAGGCTACTCGATTCCAAGTTTGGTTTCTAAATATTCCCCCATTTTCATCCCCAACCAGAGCTTGAAAGCATAAAATTTTAGGTTTTTTGTGTGAATAAATTAAAAAATTAGGGAAAAAGGGGGTTCGCTAGAACCAGGGGGTTCTAGCGAACCCCCAGGGGTTCTAGCGAACCAGGGTTCATTCGAACCCTGGTTCATTTGAACCCCTACTAATATGCATTTTTCCTTTGTTTTTTGGGTGGGAAATGTGGGCCCAATAGTTAATGGGTTCGCTCGAACCCTAGTTCGGTCGAACCCCTTTATGGTTCGGTCAAACATGTAGGTTCATGCGAACCCCTAAAACCAATTTTTTTTCCATGGGGTCATTTTTTCTCAAATTTCCTTCCTCTTCAAAAGTGTAAACCACTTATGTGGCTTCACCCTCATATTAGAGTATAATAAAACATTATCAGAGCATCTACATCAACATTACATCATTACATACATCAACAATGACATCATTGTTAGAGTAATAAGTTGTTTTACTTAATTAATTTAATCATATTGGTTAATTAATTAAGTCACTTATCACTTTAGTTACTTAAGCTAAACTTAGGCACATTAATAATTAATTATTTATTAATTATTAAGTGTGCACACTAGGGTTTCCCTTTTTAGGGTTTTTTGATCTCCTTTCATAAGGATTGATCTCATTGTAATTATACATGGGAGAATATCTGTAGCTTTCATATCTTCTTGAAAGTTTTTCTCTCTTCTGTAGCTTTTTCTTGTTGAAGATAATTGCACATTTGTTTTGTAGATCTCTTGCGTGGAAGGTGTATTTGTTTGTGTTTGATCCTATGGCTCGTGGTTTTGTGCTTGTTTCACAATTCTAACATGGTATCAGAGCACAGACTTGTTGCAACCTATTCCTAATTTTGAAGAATTTTGGGTTGAAAGGGTTAGATCTGGCTTTCACAGGTTTATAGGGTATTTTTGTGTGGATCTGGGTTACTCCAATTTTAGGGTGCATTTTGGGCCCAAATTGACCTCACGGTTGGACTCAGAGCGGCCAAAAACCCATATTTTCATATATGGCATGCCCTATTTGAGCAAAGTTGCACTAGGAGGAAAAAAAATTTAGGCCCCAAGGTCGTACGACCTCAGGGCACGTTTTACGAGGTGAAAATAAAAAAAATTAAAAGAACAAAAATTTTTGGTTTAGTTTTTCCGTCACCCGTTTAAATTGGCAGCGCCGCCAGTGCACCACCCGGCGGCCACCGCCACCGGCGGCAACTACCAGTCGCGGCACCGCCAAGCCGCTGATGCCAGCAGTCACCGCCAACGGCAAACCACCAGCGCCCACCGCCGACCTCCAGCCCTTGAGGGCCTTCCATGCAACCGGTGCCGGCGTCCAGGAGCCAAAGACTTTAGCCCTTGAGGGCTATGTATTTTTTTAAAAACCTTTTTGTAGCTTTCTCATGCTTCTGTGATGTCCTACATGTTCTTCTCTTTCATGACATTTCCTTGATTTGGAGGCTTTTCAGTCCTTCAATCACCTTTGATCTCTTTTTGGAGTAGAGTTTTGTTCCCATGAGATTTTCTCTATTTCTCCACTTCATAGAGATCTTATGTTTGTACATGGGTACCTTACTTGGCCTTGTTTGTCGGGACCCATCTTTGCTTTCATGCATCTTTTTCTTAGTGTTTTAGCTACTTCCTAAGTTCATCTTAAGGGGGGGTGTTAGAGTAATAAGTTGTTTTACTTAATTAATTCAATCATATTGGTTGATTAATTAAGTCACTTATCACTTTAGTTACTTAAGCTAAAATTAGGCACATTAATAATTAATTATTTATTAATTATTAAGTGTGCACACTAGGGTTTCCCTTTTTAGGGTTTTTTGATCTCCTTTCATAAGGATTGATCTCATTGTAATTATAAATGGGAGAATATCTATAGCTTTCATATCTTCTTGAAATTTTTTCTCTCTTCTATAGCTTTTTCTTGTTGAAGATAATTGCACATTTGTTTTGCAGATATCTTGCGTGGAAGGTGTATTTGTTTGTGTTTGATCCCGTGGCTCGTGGTTTTGTGCTTATTTCACAATTCTAACAATCATAAGCACTTGCATTATTTTCTTATATGCCTTTGATGTTGTTTCATCAACAAAAAGGTATGAATTTTTTGAAGTCATAAACCTTCCTTTTGCACATAACAAACCTCACTATGCTTTCAAGTACAAGACTTTTATTTTATACATAAGTACATGTGAATGTGAGTGATTCTAAATATCACATTAGTAGAAGACTAAATTATGCAAAGACAAAATATGTCATCATAGTCTTAACAGGGCATATCCAATTTCTATTTTCTTATTAACTCATTGATCACAACATAGAGAAATTATGTCTTCATCATTTACTATATAAAATTGATAATAGAGATGATACTTTCTAATTTCTTTATATTTGTCATTTAAATATATCAATATCAACTCTTAATTGATATAGGTTTGATTATATGTATTGATTTATCACTTGATTATGCTTCTAAATTAACCATAGTTTGTAATTTATTTCCCTAGATTTTTGTCAACCCATGATTTATTTAGAAATGATTACATAGGAGATCTAGAAAAAATAAAATATGGGAAATGTGTAGCTGATTTCATACAAAAACTAGGTACGTAAGCATACTCTGCACATGAGAGACACCAATTACAAACAAAATGGATATATAGTATAGACTATAGAAAATAGGAGGATATTACAGAGAACATTATTCCTCCATGTGATAACTTTCTATAGAATTTTCATCCCAATGCTCCTAAAATCCTTCATTATGAGAAGGCACTAAGGGGGGTTGAAGGGAAACAGTGTCATTTAAATTTGGCAACAACATACATTATTCATTATGTGGCACCATGGGATACTGAGAAGAAACCATTGCATCAGACTGATGATGTTCATGAGCCAATAGAAAATCCACTACATGATATTTCTATTTGAAATTTGCCACCATTGATTCACCAAGGTCACCTACATTTATATTAAGGGCCATGTAGAGGTAATGACTTCTTCACCGAGCTCCTATGAGGTGAAGGCCTTCTTCGCCGAACTCCTATAGTGTTGTCAAATCACACCCCTTGCAATTTCACCTACATTTTTGTATCCACTTTAGTGTCCACTCCCTTAGTATTTGTGTAGGATCATTCTAGCCATTACATCAACCTTATCCCCTCTCAGGATGCTCAGGACCCTCTTTTCAGTTGCTACCTTTGTATGTTACCTTTGCGTCAAACCTTGTGTCTTTCTCGTTCTCACCATTTTCAAGCATGATTTTTTTGGACACTAGTGTGTTGTACGGATGTCTATGTGTTTCACTAGTGTCCTATGAAATTTCAATGTTCAAACAACCATTTATGAGTGCCTCTTCACTTTTCACCTACATCTGTTGGTGGTAACAACTTGGGATGCCTTGTAATGGCCCAAGAGCCTTCTTTTCCCTCCTTTTCTCTCTTTTAAATCTATCTCTTTCATTCTATTTATCTCTTGGTCTCTCTTCTCCTCTCTTGGACATTCTTTTATCTTTCTCTCTTGCTCTCTTTCTTACACAACTCTCTTTCTTTCTACAACACTCTAAGGGTGATCCTACAATAGTGGTTTACAATTTTTGGCCAAACTAGACATTGATATTTTTTTCTTAACAAAATCTTCACATTCGGGCACCTATAGCAATTAAACCGTGAGGAATTTGAAGGTGATGCAAACTAGAGTCTTGTCACATTTTGTCTCTAGATTCTAAAAATATTTTTTTCATTTTTTTTGGAATCATATTGCACTTCTTTTTCCATCTCCCATGAAAATTGGTTTTTTTCAAAAAACAACATTTTTAAAAAGTGACGCAAACCGTATAACGCATAACTTTTTTTCCTTGAAAGATAAAATTCCAATTCTTTCAAATTTAGATTTGTAACTCTGATATCTAGTGCTTCCACTTGGTTAGATAGTTTTTTATTGAATATTTTTTCTTGAATCAAGTTTCAAAGTCAAATCAATTACAATTCAGACATAACACGACCGTATAATGCATAACTTTTAATGTATGTATGAAAATTATTTGTTTTTTTTTTGTTGGATCAAGGACTCCAATATCTGGTGCACTCATATCTTAAATTTTTTTTTTTTGATAATCTTCTATTTTTCCATGTAATGCCCCGTCATAATAACCTAAGGAATGTTGCAATTGTGTATAATAGTGAAATAATTTTTTTTTAAAGCATTAATATTAAGTTAATTAGTTGCATACATTCATTAAGTTACGTGATGTTACGCTACTTGAGTTTCCATAGACGACTTTAGTATTTTGCATTGCTTATAATTAATTAACATAAACATTAAAAAGGTAAACATTACACATCATTTGAAATTCCATTCAAGATAATTTAAAGTACAAATATGTTTTCTTACATTGCATTTGATATGATATTACAATACTCGTTCATCTGATGAGGTAGATCAAATAATAGATACAATTTACATTTAGAAATGTTCACCTCATAAACAATTGAGGGAAGTTACAATACAAGATTTCCATAATGCAATAAAGAAGTATACATATGTATCCAAGTACGAGCTCTCCATCCATGAAGCTCTCATTGCCATGATCATAAACTGGGGACCCAACGGAGTAAGGTGCACGTTCCACCCAACCATGTGGTACCCGTAGGTCCACCCCCCATGCTAGGAGATAGTAAGATGGTTACCTAGACATTATCTACTAACCCTAGACACAAGTACATATCTAACTGATGGTTACATTGCTTCCAGATTTTAGACAATCAAATATGCTAAATACACAAGGTAGATTGTTATTTTAGGTGGAGTGTCATCACAATGTTGCAAAGGTTACCCTGGTGTTTCTTACTAGGTTCTGGCCCCCAACCTTGGGTTACCCTGGTAACCTCTTACGAAACCCGGCCCCATTGCAAATTATTGCGGAATCGAATATCTTTTAAGGTAACAAGATATCGATTTTCCATTCCAGGCCTTCTCATCTTATACTCATGACTAAACTAGCTCAAGAGTCCATAAGTGAGGCATAAACATCTTGTTAAGGATTTTAATCTAACTACTGTGTTATTTAGTTATCACTGACTTACTAACTCTTTGTAAGTTACCCTAACACCACTTTGTGTGTCGGCCCTTACATAAAGCCACTCCCCTATACATAACAAAGGAATTCTAAGTTTTCCTGACTAAGGTTTACAAGGTGTACAAAAATACAACAAGAAATTTCTACACTTTTCATAACGAACATCAATGACTATGTTCATAAAATCAGGTATTTAAACACCATGATAATACCATGTACTCATCCTTAGCCAACACATGAATTCAATTTAACAATCCCAATTCCCACATTTAACAATTTGTCTGGAAGACTTGTACATCTACAACATTCCCAATTTGCCCAACAAGAAACACAATATAAAACAAATTGAAAAATAAATGTCTACTATTCGGATTTACTAAATCCAATCATTCAATAGAATCAACAAGAAATTACAGCATCTTAATTGTAATTCTTTTCTCAAACAATAAAGAAAATTACATCTTTTAATTTCAATTTCCACAATCATGCTTAATAATAAAATACAACTCCCTAATAGAACTAAACAATATAATATCCTCTTCTTATTCAGTTAAATGTTATATTTCTTCAAAACCTAGTTAATTATAAATTAACTTTTACCAATACTAAATTTCCAAAATCATCCAATAAAAATAATATATATATATATATATTATATTATATATTATAAATAATATATAATTTATATAACACATATAATACATATATATAATAATTAGTATTTATTTTGATAAAATTGAAATTGAACATAATCCATATGAATTTCTGTTTAAATCAAAAGAAACAAAATTTTAAGGAAGCGAAGTTCCACGGGCCACAGCGGTCTCCACTGTGGAGGGCACGCTGCTTGTGGGACAACGCCTCCTCCACAGTTCTGTGGAGGGCACTGCCTTATGGCAGCCGCTCCCCACAGAGCTGTGGTGGGCACTGCCTCACAGCGGCCATGCCCCACAGTGGGAGCGACGGGGTTGGGTTAACCCTAGCCCCCCCCCCCAAATAATATTAAATACCAAAAACTATTCCAAATTTAGTTTTTAGATTTTTAATTTAAAAATGGCAATTCGTGTTTATGTATTTTCGCCTGTACAACAATTTCAAAATTTCCAAATAAACAAAATAATAAATACTGTTTTACAGTCCAATTTATATATGAAAATATATATATATATATATCAACAGGGTTTTCCTAAAGAAGAAACAAAGAAATTTGAACAAAATAATTTTTCAACAGGGTTCATTGGGGTAATTGGAAAACTTGTAAAATTTACAACAGTACTCATAATTTTTTTCCAAATGAACTCTAAATTTTAATTCCAGAAGTTTTAAATTCCATTTTCTCATATCTACATGATTTCCCTTCACTCAAACTTAATTTTCGAGAAAGGGATATCTACAAAAGTTTTTTTTAAAAATTCAATAAATCTTTACAGAGAATAGACAGTAAATAATCTTTCTCGAGGAATACAAAAATTTTAATAACCAATAACTTTCTTTTCTCAGACATTCCTTTTCGAAAACAAATAAATTAATACACAAAGGGAAATACCTGTTTCCTTAGCTTCCAAAAA
The DNA here is from genome assembly GCA_007258455.2 of Sequoia sempervirens. NCBI lineage: Eukaryota > Viridiplantae > Streptophyta > Pinopsida > Cupressales > Cupressaceae > Sequoia > Sequoia sempervirens. The sequence goes on from VDFB02219450.1 coordinate 57,789, forward strand.
TCTAACTGGTGAAGAGCTTTGCCTGTAGCTTCCAAATCCTTTCCTGAGAACCAATACCCAAATTGCAAACCAGAGATCTTCCACAAATTTGCAACAATACCAAAAGCATAAACCCAAATTTTTAAACAGAGAACTGATATTTTTCCCGTGAAGAGAAAATAGAATAGAATAGCCTCCTGTGTTTTTCCAAATCCAAAATAACATCCGTGAACAACCTCAACCATAAACAATAAATTCAACTGGCACACATGTCGAGAAGTACAAAATATCTTTTAACCACTTCTCGGCAATCTTGCCTCTCAAGATTTGCATGGATTTAATTCATTTTGAATTTAAAATTTCAATTTTCAAATTGCATATTTATTTAATAATTAAAAATTCCATTTCCACAAAAATATTAATTTAAATAAAATCTATTCACACACAATTTAAACAATATTAATTTAATTTATTTATTTATTTAATTAAATAAATTTAATCTTTAAGATCAAATTATTTAACCAAACAAACTAATTAATTTATTAAATACATGTAAAACTTATTTCTTTAACATTTATAAATTAATTTAAATAACAGTAAATTAAAACATAATAAACTATTATTAATTAACAAAATTTTCCTTTTCAAGCAAATAATCCAAATAGGAAAAGACAAAACAATCTGAAACTCCAAACTAAACTGACGATGTACTATGACCGGGTTAAAGACTAGACTAGGATGAACCATGCTACTACCTCCCAATCAACATTTCCGTTGAGTCTTGACACACTCATACCTAAATAACCAAGTGGAGTCGGTGTCATGTACCTGCAATCCTGCAACCAAGCAAATAACATGCATATACATATATAATCCATTGTACAGGCACACCGTGCAGAGAAAATCACGGACATCATAGGGCAATCACAAGCAAGTGATGCAATTCCATTCTCCACACCAATACAAATCACATCAAACTGACAACTTAAATAACAGTTAGTCCATCATAAACATACATATAGCAATAATCATCTGAAGGAAAACATCTACGCTATATCAAAGCATATCAGAAAACAGTAATCACCATACATTGTATCGTCATATCACAAAATAAATCCACTGTCGCTCAAAATCAGCGATCCAAATATCCAAACAAAGTACCATAGTCTAACAGTATAAAAACATGCAAATAGAAAACATAAGCATAAATGGAGGGGTACTACATTCCACTTGTGCAGAACAAAGAGTTTTGTTTTCAGTGAAAAACCTATATTTCATAAAACTTAAAAAACAGATAGATAATATAATCAAAACATATTAAAATTATATTTGTTGGATAGCTCGTTTTGAGGGGAACCCGATACTAGTTGGGTTTCTGAGATCTCCTCCATTTTCATTCTCAAATCGAGCTTCAAAGTGCAAAATTCTTAGCAATTTTGGTGCCTCAGGGGGGAGGGTGAAAAATTATGGGTTCAGTCGAACATTTGCTCGGTCGAAGAAAATAAAAAAGTTCAGTCGAATATGGGTTCGGTCGAACCCATGTTCGATCAAACCCACACACCATAGAATAAAAAAATGATTTTAAATGGGTTCGACCGAACATTCTAAAGATGTTCGGTCGAACACCCTATTTTTAATATTAAGATAAATATTAATTATATTATTTTTAAATGATGACTTGAGAGAAAGATATGGAGGGAGTGGGGCTAGGCGGCAAGGCTTAAATTTGATGGCCATATGACTGTATTTAGAGATTTTTTCGGTAGAATACAATCAAAATTTTAAGAAGATTGTATCAGATAAAAGGAGATATTTTGGATAGACTGTCAAAATTTATATAGAATTATAATGATATATATGTTTGATTTATATATAATTTTACATACACTAAGGTATTTTATAATGTTTTAAGGGCACCCTTGAATAGATAACCATCATTAAAAAAAAAATTTGACAGGAAAAGTCGACCATCAAATTTAATCCTTGGTAGGAGGGAGATACTTCAAAGAGAGGGGGGGAGTGGGAGAGAGATAAAGGGTAGGGGGGTCCTAGGGTTTAAGGGTTAAGGGTAGAGGAGCTCGAGAGGGAGAGTGGGTAGGAGGGAGAGACTTTTTAGAGAGAGGGTGGGGAGTGGGAGAGAGATAAAGGGTAGTGGGTGTACAAGGGTTTAGGTTTTAAGGGTTAAGGATAGAGGGGAGAGGGGGAGTGGTGCAGGAGCACCTACCAAAATACAAGCATATTTTTGATGTGTTGTTTTTAAATCATTTCCTTTTTGTTGTGTTGGTATTTAACACTTTTAGTTTGTGTTTTAGGACCTTTTGGTTCTTGGGAAAATTAAAATAAATAGGGAAAACTATTGGTGGGCATTTCCTAAGCTTTTGAAAAAAACTAGAAAACACACTGTGTTTTCAAACAATAACTTTTTAGCCATTCTTAGGCCAAGAATGGAAACCTAACCATTTCCAAAGCTTTGTAAAAGTGTTTTCCTGACTTTTGAAGGGGGTTGAAGAAATTTTGGCATGGCAGTTTCATGAGAGCAAGGAAAAAACAGTATTTTTATATTGAAAAATATAGATTTTTCTGATTTTGTGTTGGAAACAGTAGATAGATGATCTAAATAAAGAATTTATTGATTTTTTAGCATGTAGAGTATTATACTAAATTTTTTTATTGGCCTTTTTAGGAAACTTTTCCATCACTGTTTTCATTTTGCATTTTTTTTTTGTGTTTTCTTTTAGTTTTATTTGACTGGTAAAAACCAAAAAATGGAGTTTTGAGATTGTTTCTTGTCCGTACCAGGCAGTATGGGCATGGTGGAAGCAAGAAAAAACTCCATATTTGTATATATTGTAAATATAAGAGTCTTTGTGAGTCATGCAAGCATGCTAAATGACTTTTCCTAGGCGAGACAGTGAGAACCTGGCTAGGAAAAGCTTGAGGACAGCGTGAATAATTTGCAGGGGAGTAAAGATTTTTAAAAGATTATTTTTTGAGGATTTAGGGGAGTGTCTTGGATCTGCATGGTGACAAGGAAGAGCCCATAACAGTCCGTTTTGATGAAGAAATTTTCACCAGTTTTGAATCAGCCTGGAAAAGCTAATGAAACCCTAGGTTTTTTGACCTTTTTGGTGTCTGGACAATATAGGACCTGAGCAGTCTTGAAGCCATAGGAATCTTGGAGGTGAGGACATGTGAAACACATTTCCTAAGCTAAGAACCAGTTTACTTGGTGAGTTTAGAAGGAGTAAGCATTTTTCCCCTATTTCAAAGACCTAATTGGGCTTAAGGCTACTAGCCTTTCAAATACAAGTAAAGCATTTTCTTGAAAGCGATGGAGATTTTGTGAATGGAGGTTGATCAGAAGCTTTATTTAAATGATTTTGGAAGCCATGGAAGCTTTTCACACCCCCTACAACAAGATTTGGAAGTATTTTGAAGTTAAGCTAGTCTTTAAGGCTATTAAGGGCTAGAAATTGCTTTAGAGGGAAAGCACTAAGAATGCTTGGTTAAGGCAGTGTGATTGATTTGGAACTTGATAGCAAGGTTGGCAGGGAGGACCAGGGGTGCCTAATAACTTTTAGGACCTATAGGTTGCAAGGTGGAGAAAAACACCAAGGGTTATCAATTGGAGACCCAGAGCATTGAGCCAGTGATTGACTCAATCCAACCTTGTTTCTATCAAGGAGAGGGGGTAGGAGTGAGAGACTTGAGAGAGAGAGGGGGGGAGTGGGAGAGAGATAAGGGGTAGGGGGTGTACAAGGGTTAAGGGT
>VDFB02219450.1:61637-82635 GCA_007258455.2 Sequoia sempervirens
TCAAACCTTATAACAATTTGAAATATGTTAGCATGGACCTAAAATAGCAGCCACATAATAGATCAGTACATGATTAAACTCTGCAATACATAAAACTCATTAGGTTGGCACCGATAATGACCTAATTACAAAATTTACCAACTGTACACCTACACTCTGACAAACGGACCTCCAAAATCTATACCAATGAGAATACACGATCTATTGACACATATCAACTTCTCCACAAAACCATAAAGAAAAATTCCAATCTGCGGAGAAGTGCTGATTCACCAAAACACATGCACTGAACTGGAAAAGACCCAATACTGCCAATCCAAACTTCTATCAATCATAACTTCAAAAACAAAAACCAAAATCTATCAACCAAAAAAATATGTTAGAAGTGCATAGCAATATCTTCATCAGTGGACCAATGTGGTCCCAAATACCGAATCTCCTGTACACAAAAATGCCTAAATGGTCACTTAGTCAATTTCCACAACTATTGCCTTCACTAGATCAAACCTTCTTGAAAAATTGTCTTTCACTATCATTCTAAAACATACTCAATTCATCCAAATTGATTTTCATAATAATCTTCATATTGGGATACAATATTGACATCAATGACAACACGACAATGCATGACTATACAATTTGTGCTCATCCCACATGCTCATGTCTCCAACAAATGCATTAATGACAAACTCCTTATTATTCCAACAATATCCCCAATTTTCATTGATGGAAACAAGACAAAGTTAACTCTAAAATTACTCTCCCCCTTTGACATCAAGGGAAAAGGGGGCATATAATAATCTTTCTTTCATACCGGATCTCCCTTTGACAAATATATACATATGTACAAATTGAAAACTGAACTGACTCCCCCTAAGAGTGCTATCCAACAAAAAAATGAATTGAATATCTAACTTGTACCATCTACACATGTACATAAGAATTTGAAACAAGAAACTAAAATGTATAAAGAAAAACAATATTGTCAACCAGAAGAAGTTGACTCTTGGAGCTTCTCAACATGGGCATGTCACTCTTTCTTTCCTTCTTCCCAAATACTCATGGATATGCCAAACATTATGTACTATGTCTCTAGCTCCATCAATATTTATTCCCCTTCTTCTAGAGTGTTGGGTATCAGATTAATCTTTGGAGCTTTGTCAGCACTTACCATGGCACTAGAAACATACATGAACTTTGTGTTCACCAGGTCTCTGAGGTTCCCAAATTGCATAATAATCTTTTCTTTTTGTGCTTGCAGTTGGAAGAACTACCCATGTAAGTCTTCTACTTATGATCTTGTGCTTCCATCTAGGTCATTTGCCAGATCATAAGCACTAGAAGCTTTGTCTATTTGTGACTCAATTGAGTCCATTTCATCTTTTATGCTCTTTCGAGCCACTTCATTCAGAATTGGAATAAGGCTTTGACCTCAGCCACACCATCTTGCATGCCTTTGAGACTATCTTAAACTTATTGTGTGCCACGCATGGGAACATTTCATAATTTCCATCAATCTCTTCTCATACATTTTCTTTTCTAACTCTTTTTCCAAATTTTCCTTTAATCTAGAGGCATTCTCTTTGAAAGAATCAATCGAAAAATTTAGGTTCTCCATACCAGATAATGAATTATCAATTGTTACATTGGGTATGGCCTTTTGAAGTGTCTTTGTAACCTCCTCAATTAGCTCAAGCCACTCTTCTTGTGAGTTTCTATTATCTTCTTTCGGGTAGATGCATGGAAGACATCTCCTAGTTGAAGCTTGTGGAGTGGTGAAATCTTGCCTAGGTCCACATTCCCTTTTTGTATGGGCAGATGTAGCAATTATGCGAACACAACATGATGAAACTCTAATTGCATATTGAGTAGATTATTTAGAGAATCTCCAAAGGAGCTAGAGGATTCACTAGTTTCCTTTACATCCTCCATAGCCTTCTCTTCCAATTCCATCTCCTTCTCATTATCAATAGTGTTAACTAGTGTCTTCGCTTCTTTTTTCTCCTTATTACTACTTGCATCCTAATTCTTTTGTTCATTATCTTCACATGTTTCTCCTTCACTAGTAATTTGTTCAATATTATTTGGAGGGATGACTATCTCTAGTTGGTCTTGTACACTTTTAACTTGTGTTTTAGTTACCGAAGGAGTAAGAATATCCTCCTTTGTAGTATCTTCTCTAGTAGCTGCATTCTTTTCACTAGTCTCCTTTGTACCAGAATTTTCTTCTACAGTTTCTTCCACAACCAAAATAACACTATCTTGGGCATCTCCTACATTTTTCTCATGCTCATGTTGAGCATCATCAAACTATACATCTCTAATATTCTCATTCGGAGCAGGCATCTCCACATGCATTTCCTCTTTGTTCTTTGTCGTCAGTCCCAATCTGTGTGCTTGGTCTGCTACTTTTTCAACACTCTCCTTCTTGAGCCTCTTAAGATCATTTTGATCTCTTCCCATAAGGGTTGTCACCCTTTTTTTGTTTTAAGTTCCTTATTGAATAGTGTAGCCAATGTTTCTTTATTTTCCTCAAAAATATGAGCACTAATCTTCTCCAATGCATGGGCCTTCAATTTGGCCTCTTATTCTATTTCTTCCTTCTCTCAATCAAAACATTCCACAATTCCACAGGAATTTGTTTCTCTATATTCCTCATATCAACTTCAAGAACAATAATGTATTTTATGGTGGCTTCAACTATGGTGGCCTTGCCCACCTTATCAGCCTCATCATATAGTGCAACAGTTTCATCTAGCATCTCATTTTGTATAAACCCATTGAAAAGTGCATCAAGTTTCATTGGAATATGGGTTCTTACAAGAATAGAAATAGAAATAGGGGAAGAATTAGATAAAATAGAAGTTGAAAATTACCTAGTGCAAACCTATTTAGAGTCACTATTGTATTAGAAAATCTCAAGGATGGGGTGACCTTACTATCCACTAGATAATTTCTTGAAAAAACTCCCAAAATTATAGATACGTACTCTTAATGAATTCATTACCTTCCACACTTATTGAAGGGGAATTGCACATAATTGGAAGAGATGAATTAATTTGTAGAGTAGTGTTTCAAAATGAAAGACAAGACATTCTCAAAGAAGAACATTAGGAATCTTTGGATGATGTACAGATCAAGAGAATCCACCACAAAGAAAGTTATGCTCTCTAGGTTATGGTAGCCTACACTATTTAAGGATGCCAAATGATATGCTAGGAAATGTGACATATGTAAAAAGTTGGGTAAAGCCACCACAAGAGATGAAATTCCATTGCGATCAATTCTAGCACAAGTAAATTTTTGAAAAGTGGGCAACAAATTTCATTGGACACATTGAACCAATAGAAAAATGATCAAAATCTATATTTGTGATTAGTGGGGTTGAATACCTTACAAAAGGAGTAGATGTAGGACCAACTAAGGATTGTACCATAAAATTGCCACAAAATTCAAAAATGAAAAATATAATAACTAGGTTTGGCTACCCACTAAGTATTACCATTGACCAAGGTAAACAATTTTTCAACAAAGTAATTGCAAAGATTCTAAGAAATTTCAAGATTACTCATAGTAGAATCACCCCATAACATTTGTAAGAAAATGGAGCAAGTGAGACCTTAAACAAAATTATAGGCACCACATTGAAAATGTGTGATCCAGGAATACGTTAGACTAGGTTGTGAAAATTCTAATAATATTATGGGCACACAAGATAACATATAAAAGAGCAACCAAAATTTTATCTATTTGAGTTGGTATATGGGCTAGATGCCACTTTACCAATTACTTTTATTATACCAAACCTATACACCGCAATTACCCTATGATTGAATGAGGAAGACCCATTGAAATAAAGGTTGAAAGATTTGAGAAAATTGGATGAAACTAATATATTTTTGGTAAGCAACCAGATCCTAGAATGCAAATTGCAAAAAGCTTGGCATGACAAAAATTTAAGATATAAAGCATTCAAAAAAGGGGACTTAGTATTACTATATGAGAAAATTTAAAAAGAAAGGAATGCTAAGGGTTAGATGACTAGATCCATATCATATTGAAGAACATTTTGATTTTGGCACATTAAGACTAAAGAAAATAGAACGAAAATTACTTGTATTAGACATTAACAATGCAAGGTTAAAAATATACTACCAAAATAATCAATAAATAAAAGAAATAAAATGGGCATCAAACGGTACCACATAAAATATAGAATAGTAGCAATAAATTAGTCACAAGAAACTAACAAGTACAAAAGTGCATGAAAACAAGAATGACTAAATGTATTAAGTGTAAAATACCACCATTAAGTCTATATAATAAGGATCAAACCCTCACTAATATCACTATTGCATACTCATGAGCTCATGAAAAAAAAGCGATCTCTACAAAATTAAGCTGAGACAAATTAAATGTAAAGAAGAAAATAAAAACTCCCACTTTGGTTCACATCTCCGAGAATTCATTCCTAAAGTATAAGAAGTTTCCATTCAAGGTGAGGGAGGTTGGTCTAGAAGGCACCTTCTTACAGGTCCTAGCTGATGTGATCATACATTGAAGACATAATGAAGTAGATTCATGCACTCCTCACGAAGATTGAGCATACTAAGTTTGAATCACTCTAGATAAATTTTCTACAACCATATCAAAGGTAAAATATACCTCAAACTAGGGGATTGAGAACAAGAAGCTATATGCATGGAAGGATTTCCTATAATTTTTGTTAGAACACATGTGGATAAAAATAGTTCTCAACCACATTCATGAGGAATATATATACTTGGAAAAACCCTATAGAACGACAAATGAGGCTACTCAAGTCATGGTGGGGTTGTGTGAAGTAGAAGAGATACCTTCTAAGAAGGCCACAAAAATGTTAGATTCACAAAGTTAACTAGATCCAGAAATGATGGAAGGAGCTTGGATGTAACCAAAATTAGCAATCTTGTTGTACTATATGACACCATAGGTATCATACAAAATATATAATTAAAAAGAGAGGACTTGGTGACCACCACTACAATTTATGCAACTTATCAAATGGTTTTCAAAGGCAATGAAATAGATTTGTGTGAAGTTATCTATGGGTAGTTACTCAAAAATCTCCAAAGGACAAATAATACACACTATCAATTTTGGTATGGTACTCTGATCTTTCTAATCAACTATTTTTTCATGGGTGCATTACCATCATTCTTCAAAAAAGAATAGCAAACCCAATAGCCTTTTTCTATGCAAACAAATTCACATTTCCAAAAATTCTAAGACACTACATACTACACTACCACATACTACGGTTTCTTCAAATCCCGTCAACACTAAATGCAAAATAAGTATCACATTTCATATGACATGGTTTATAAGTATTCTAATGACAATGTCTTCATAGCAGACAAGGATTGCACATTGATGGAAGAGCTAGAACCTAAGGTTTAATGGAACACTAATTTTCTCTATGAAACAAGCAATGACTAGGTGGAGACATATGCCACAACCTTACTAAAGCAATCCAAGGATATAAATGTTGAAAGGTTTGGTATGTAAAAGGAGTTTATAGATAGGAAAATCCAAAAGATTTTGGAGAAAAATTTAGAAAAGAATAGAGAGAAATTACATTAGAAATGGGGCATTCCAAAATTGTAAACACCACAAGCAAGTTCTTCTACACCACAAGCATGAAAATTAGGAAGAATAAATATTGGATCTTTGGGATCAAAAATAACATCATGAAAAAGAAAAATGATATAATTAATAACTACTCCTCTACAAGCATAGCAAATAGAACCATCACTTAAGGAGGCATAACAAATATTAATAAAAATTAGATTAGAAAAGAAGAAATCAAGACAAAATTTATAACAGCCATCAAGGTGTACCTTTGAATTTCGCCCCTTTTTTTTGAAACTTGATTAAGTTATTAGCTATCTGTTTAGTTGTATAAGTAGGTAATCATCTATCCATTCAATAGGATAGACATTCATCCATTCAACATGATAGGTATAATTCTCTAGCTAGTTCTTAAACTCATGTGGAGTCCATCACCCAGAGTCTCTATTGAGCTATGACACTTCTGTAATGGATATGCACAAACGTCGCTATCATTCAAGGATAAATAAAAAAAGGATTGAGTCTTGCTTCAAAATTTGGCCTAAAGCCTCAAGAGTTAAGAAAATCCATACTAGATTCATTTGAGTATACAATGAATATATTTTATCTTTAGACTTAATTTGAGATTTATTTGTTTTTTTTTATATGTCTTTCTTTTATTGATTAAATTTTTTTCTTAACTTATTTGTTTAGTTACTTGAGTTTATTAAGTGTTAAGTGAGGGTTGATATATCCAACTCTTGGAATAACCCCTAACCTTGCACCAAAATCCTAAGTGTTGGTAACATGAACTTTCTTACCTAGACTGCTTACATACTTACTTTTGTATGGGATCAAAGTGTAATATATATGTAGTTATGTTTTCTTTTCTATGTTTGGTGTGAACTATTGAATATGGGTCAATTTTTTAAGTACAACTTGAGGATTTTTACAAAGGAGAAAAAATTACAACAACCTAAAAAAAGAACGATGAAAAGACAGAGAAAAAACAACAATAGAGGAAAAAGAAGTAAAGGAGGATATCATGTGTGTAGATCTCCTTACAAATGCACTAAGTTTAATAAAAGGATGTTAAATCAAACTACACAAATGTAAACTCAAGTGGGGTTAGAAAATAAAGGGGTAATTGTAATGTACTAACTAGACACATTAGAGTGTCTATTGATACTGTTAAAAAAATCATTGAGAGTTTCCTAGATTAGGTTGTCTCTACTATCCAATAGAAGAGCTCGAAAAAAACAACAAAAATAGAAGAAATAAGAAGGAAGGCCATAGAATAGGTTAATCCAATTTTGACATATGAGCAAAAGAAATATCTCACACAATTACAAGAACAATAACTAAGATTTAAATAGAGGTTGGACATACTAATGAGTCTCAATGAGGAGGATAAAAATAAAATAGAACAAGAAACCATGGAAATCACAAATAGGCCTACACAACACTCCAAGAAGAAAGGGGAATGCCACAACATGAAAAAAAACATAGATTTTAACAATCCTTATGAAGGACAAGTGGAACATGATACTCCATAGAAATCATCCTCACCAAATACAGTTACATCTTCTCTTCCACATCCCCCATGCAACACATAAAGGGTTTTTTTGGCACATCACAAGAAAATCCAACCCATGCCAATACTACAATTTTTTCAATTACCATTAATATGTACACAAATAGATCTTTCAAATTTATCACCCCTTTAAAATTTTCAACTTGAGGATATATTTCACAACACCACAATAAAAATATTTTAGAAAACAACATGTAGAAAACGTAGAACAACTAGAAGATGCAATCAATATAATTCATAATAAACTACCTTAACTATAGAAATATACAACAACATATAAATATAATTCATAATCAATATTGAAATATTTATATTCCAATATGTATATTTGGGCTATTAAGATCCTTTGCAACATATAAATATAATTCATAATCAATATTGAAATATTTATATTCCAATATGTATATTTGGGCTATTAAGATCCTTTGCTTTGTAGAAAGACCTCCTTTATGAGAGGTCAATATGACAAGTAGGAGATGTAAAACTGCTCTCTATTATTTGTTTTGCAGAGTACTGATATAAGTTTCCAATTTTGTCAATAATATGGCATAACTAACATTCAAGTCAAATATATTTTATTCAAACTACATGATTTAGATCTTATTATAATTATTGAAATAAAAGACTACAAAATTTTCTCTGATCCAGTTAGCTAAATTAATGTACATTTTCTGTTTGTTAATGTATATGAATTACTCACATACTTCATAAACTTTTTATATGTTATTTATATATAAAGTTTTCCAGGACATGATAGGTGACATGGTGGACTTAATAGTACCTATGATTGAGCGTTGGAGATACACTGTTATAGCAGAGGGAGAATCTGCAGACATAAATATAGAAGATGACATAACAGAAGTCACAGCAAATATCATAGCAAAGACATCATTTGGATCAAATTATGAGGAAGGAAAACAAGTATTTGGCAACCTAAGAAACCTTCAAAAATTACTGAGCTCCAAACCCAATCACTTTATTGGAGTTCCAGGAAGCAGGTAATTCTTATTTTTCAATTAAAGTTAAATAATATAATACGTCATAATATAGCAAATCAAAATATTAATTTAAACAGTACATTCTAAGTTTTCATTTGTTTAGATGGTCCATCTGAAATCAGACTAGTTTTTTCAACAAGAGCCATAATCATCTAAATAAATCAAAGCTTAAAATGTACTGTTTGAACTTATTTGATTTTTAGATTTCATGCAACTTCTCTCTCGTTTAAAAAGAACATTTTGGATTTGAAAACCGATGAATTCTCTTGTAAAATGTAATAAAAAATTTTACTTAGAGATTTCATTTTATGCAAATCAAAACTACACTTACAAAGAAATTCATGTTTTTGTAATTTTTGAATAGATTTATAAATAGAGTGCATCATAGTGCAAAAAAGCTGGGAAAGGAGACCGATCGGCTACTGGAGTCAATCATAAGCTCACGAAAGAGAGCTAAAAGCACAGGCCACTTTGGAAATGATCTTCTGGGACTTATCCTGGGTCATGAAAACATGAGTTATGCAGGAAGAAAGAAGCTTACAACACGGAATTTCATGGATGACTGCAAAGGTTTTTTCATTGCAGGTCATGAAACAACTGCAGCATCTGTAATATGGAGCATGATGCTTCTGGCTTTGAATCCTGATTGGCAAGAACGTGTCCGAACAGAAGTGATGGAGATTACACAAGGGAGAATTCCTGATGCAGACATGCTCGCCAAGATGAAAAATGTCTGTAAGATGAGTTTGTTTTTATGTACACTTTTTTTTCTAAAAAATAAATCTTAGAATATAAAATTACAGTTGGTAACATTTAGGGTCAGTAGAATTTTTCTTTTTTAGAAAAGCTTGTAAATCAACATCAATTTTTTTTTGGAAAAAATGTAAGTTTAAGACTGCATTGAAATTTCTATCTAATTATGGCTTGTGTACATCAATATGCTAAACAATTGACTGTAAAAATATGATATAACTTACAAGTCAAAGAATGTTGAAATTCAAAATATCCAAGTACATAACAATGACAAATCATAGAGAGAAAGGAAATAACCATACAAGAGGTTCAAACCATTATACAAAACTATATGGAGAAACGCTTGCAAGAAAAAACTCACTCAAAAAGATCTAAAATTTATATTAATCTTTCAACAGAGTTACATCTATACAACTTCTCCTCCTAAATCTCTACAACATTTAGTTACTTCTACAACCTGCAAAACAACTTGTTTTTCCTCCAACACAAAGCTCCAATATATAGCTAAAAATAATACAAGAAAACGTAAATGGTTTCTAATACATTGAACTCAAACCATGAGTCAAGTAGTCTATAAACAAAAGATACTTGATGGCATGTGTTAAAGAGTTGAAAATATCTTTTTTACAAGCTTCAAGACTTTTCTCATCAATTTAGATATCCAACTTCTCCAGAAACAAAAACAATTAATAGAAGACAAAATGATAACTCTTTACATCCAATATCATGCACTTTTTACAATATTATAGATGTTTCTTGCATTACCATAAATAATGAAATTATCTTCTATTTCATGACAAGTGTCCAAAGGTGTTCTCATTAGCTAAATTAAGCTTCCCCACTTAATGTCACTTTTTTTTTTACTATCAATCTGGAACTTAGTACCCTGTTTAGTGATGTACACTTTTCTTTCAAAATGGGGACTGTGGGTGAAGCCTGCTATTTATATAGCCTGTTTAGTGATGTAGACTTTTCTTTCAAATTGGGGACTGCAGGTCAAGCCTGCAAGCACATTGGATCAGCGAAGGTATAGTGTTTGTGATCACAACAATCCAACGAGATTTTAACACTGGTGGCCACAACAACCATCGCACTATGAGATGAACCCAATAATAACTAACTAAAAAATCATAAAAATAAAATACATAATCATAAGATTACAAGATTAATATCACTATTTACCAAAAAAAAAATAAAAATAAAAATTTGAGATAACTTACAATGTAAGGAGGAAAAACACATAAGACGTCTCAATTCGTGAAATAAAATTTATTTAGATTGGTATTTATTTAACTGAGGATGTCAGGCAGAGGAAGATTTTGGCAGCCTTATTCAGGTAGAAGAAACAAAAGGGAATGATTCGAGAGGGTTGAAGTTTGGATGTCTTGGTTTCAGACCGAAAAGTGCAAAGTGCCTTGTCCCAGAACCAGGGGCTTCCATTAAACAGAGCATCTCCATTCCAAGGGGAAAAGCATACCACCAAAAAAAACATCCTCATAAATGATAAAGCCCAAGGCTTCCAGTGAAGAGTCAAACATTCATGGAGATTGGCCACAATGTCCATTTTTTTTGGAATTTACAGATCAATGCACTTTCTTAAACCTGCTCGGTCACCTTATCCCTGAATACTACTTCAAGGCAGGGCTCTTATCTTTGATACGACCCACAACCCCAAGACCCAAGAGAGGCCATTATGACCAGAAATCGCAGGGTGCATTCCAGAAGTTTTATGCTTAGCCGGAATTCCAGATTGGGAGTCGCTAAAAGCAGAGGCCCGAATGTTATCCACAGCGGCGAAAGTATCAACAGTAGCAATATTACAAACACCAGATTTGTTTCTGTAGATGCCAGCGCTCCCCACACTGTTATTAGAAGAGGGATGTGCTTGGAAACTTGAAATAGGTCTGGCTGCAACAACAGAATCTTCCAATAGCGAGGAGTCTGCGAAGGGAAGGTCGAGGCAGGACACCTGATCTTAGAAGCTTTCCTGGAATCCATTTCTCCAGCACACATTTAAGTGTCTTTTGCTGTCTTTTTTGATGATGGATCAAGAAATGATCTAAAATATTGATAAAAAAAAATATCGGCCAAATTAAGTCAGAGGCAATCTTAAATATGTACTTCCTATTCTGGCGATGGATGATGGATCAAGAAATGTGATCTAAAACATTGATGAAAAAAATATTGCCTAAATTAAGTCAGAAGCAATCTTAAACATCCTTAGAATGTTCGCTCTTGCTCTGATAAACTATATCTTCAAATCATTATAGCTCCACTTTGATATATTTTAAATATTCAACACTATTAATTTTAAAAAACGTACTATATTCTTACATAAATATTATTTACTTCAATAATTAAAGATAAATTCTAGTTAATAAAAATAAGATAATCTTTTTTCTTTTTTCATTCTTTGGGAGAAACTATTTCAGCTAAGTGTGACTTGGCTGAGGGGGTGGATCTGGGAGATGTTGTCTTTGCACTCGTCTCAATCTTTCTATTTAGAGGGGTGTTGCTCAAGGTGCTAGTCAGATCATGAGAAATAGATGTTGACATCTTCTTTGGAAGATAAATAAGGAGGGGTGTTGGTGTCCTCCTTAGGGTGTTGAAAATCAACACAAATTATTCTTCTTGAGGAAATCTTGGTCATGCTAGTATTGGGGGTGTTGGGCGGAATAGTCCTGAGACTAATGAGTTTATCTTTTCTATTTATAGGGGTTGGTATACTAACAATGTGATGGAGGCTCTTTCCATTTTATGTGTTGTAGAGCACAGTTGCACTCTTAGGTGGAGACAGATCATTTGTGAATCTAATTCTCAGATGGTGATGACTTTGCTAAGAGACAATTGGAATTTGTTACTTTTTGTCACATTCCTAGAGAATGGAATGGGTTTGCAGATTGTTTAGTTAAATGGGCTTTTGATCATTTGCAAAATTGGAATATTTTGGAAAGGGGTCAATTACCCCCGGATTTGTCTCAATAGTTGGACCACTTAGTGGAGATAGACATGGGTGTGTAATGCCCTTGCTTTGTACTACTCTATTTTGGTTTGAATAAATTTTTACCCCTCTTTTAGTTTAATAAGACTATAAAGTTGTTTAGTGTTTCATTATTGAGAAATTGTTTTTAATAGGATTATAAATTGTTATTTATTATTTCATTTTTGAAGATGTTATATTTAAGTAGAATACTTTGTCATACTGTAAAAATACATAGATGTACACATTTAGAATAATTAAAGTGAAATAGATAGATATTATTATATTCTAAAACATTCAAAACTATCAATCCATTTATAATATAATTACAATCATAACATCACTTTAAGATAGTTTTTAACATCTAAATAGTTTTAGATTTATTAAAAAGTTTATTTGATTTAAAAAAAAACGTTATTAATGTATTTATCTTTTATAAAGTCTAAAATTTAAAGAGTAGAATCTTAATATCTAATTTAAAAAAGTAAGGTTTCTTATATCATAATTGTTTTTTTGAAAATTTCCATAAAAAATCATTTTAATCTTTAATAATTGAAAAAATTGTTATCTTTAAAGAGGTTATACAGTTTTTTTCACTTCTAATTATTTATAAATGAATAATGTAAATAGATTATTAAATATTTGAAATAATGTTAATTAGTTGGAATTATTTTAATATTGATTATATCGCAATGAATGAGTTTTACCTTTTGTTTATATTTTGTGATTTATTAAAGTACTTGTTTTTTTTAATCTTGTGATAGATGGGTATGGTGATGAGCGAGACAATGAGGTTGTATCCACCAACATCTTATACATTTAGACAAGCCAACCAAAACATGCAAATGGGTGACATTTTTGTTCCCAAAGGAACATCTATTTGGTTTGACATCCTTGGCTTACACCATGATCCAGATCTATGGGGTATAGATGTTAATGATTTCAATCCTAAGCGATTCGAACTTGGTGCATCTAACACATGCAAACATCCTATGGGCTTTCTCCCATTTGGATTTGGAAATAGAATGTGTGTTGGTCAAAATTTAGCAAATGTTGAACTACAATTAATCATTACCATGGTGTTGTCAATATTTAGAATTTCGATATCACCCACTTATTATCATTCTCCTAAAATTGTACCATCTCTTAAACCTTCTAAAGGAATGCCTCTTATATTTCATTTCTTGTAAAAATGCACTTGACATTTTATTAAAATTTCACTTCGTATACACAATAATGATTTTAATGTTAGATCATAAATATCATTCAAATATGGTAATTGCATCTCATTAACCTAGAATGCATGTTACATCTAGAAACATATAAAAATTATTATATTTTATTTAGATAATTATTAAGGGTGATCCCACAATAGTGGTTTGCAATTTTTGGCCAAACTGGACACTAAAATAATTCTTTTAACTAAATCTTCACTTTCGGGCAACTATAGTGGCTAAACAATGAGGAATTTGAGGATGATGCAAACTAGAGTTTCATGACATTTTGTCTGTAGATTCTAAATATATTTTTTTCAAAAATTTTGGAATCAGATTGGGCTTCTTTTTCCATCTCCCACAAAAACTATTTTTCTTATAAAATAATTTTTTTAAAAAGTGACTCACCGTATAACGTATAACTTTTTTTCCATGAAGGATAAAATTCTAATTCTTTTGAATTTAGATTTCTAACTTTGATATCTAATGCTTCCACTTGGTTAGATAGTTTCTTATTGAATATTTTTTCTTTAATCAAAATTCAAAGTCAAACCAATTACAATTTAGACATAGCGTGACCGTATAACGTATAACATTTTTTGTATGCATCAAAATTCAAATTTTTTTTTTTTGTTGGATCAAGGACTTCAATATCTGGTGTAATCATATTTTTTAGTTTTTTTTTGATAATTTGCTATTTTTCCACATGTGTAGAACAAAGAGCTTGATTTTAAGTGAAAAACCTACATTCATAAGAAATACAAAATAAATATAATAATAAAATTAAATTTATTTAAAATTATACTTTTTGGAAAGCTTATAATAAGGACTACATACTTACAAAAAATAAATTATAAATGAATTCATTTTATGCTCCAAAAGGTAAATCAAAAGTGTTTTTTTATCAACATTTTGATAGGTGTAAAGGAGACTCCATTATAGGTATGGTTTCAAACTAGTGGGGTTCTATCCAAGGGGGTTTGATCTAAGGTAGTTTGATCAAACCCTCTTCAATTGGAATGATTTAAATGAAAAATTTTAAGGCTTAAATCATTATATTTTCTAAAAATATGTGATTTCAACAAAAATCAGAATCTCCTAGAAATTGTAAACCACTATTGTGATAGCACCCTTAAGTAATTTAATATCATTATTAAATCTTATGTTTATTTAATTTTTATATTATATATTTGTAAGTGATTTTTCCTTAGAAATTGATTTAGGTTAATTAAACACAAATTAGTTTAGATTAATCAATGAAATTTGATACTAATGATTTATTGATTTGCAATATTTATTTTTGTAAATGTTAGTAATAAATGAGGCTACCTTTTTTGTATCAAACAAAGTTAAATATAGTAAGATGAGTACCCAAAAGATGGCTACATAAAAAAGAAGCAAAGAAGGACAATCCTAGAAAGGATAAAAATAATAAATAACTAAATAACAAGACAACAAACAACATGTGAAAAATTATGTAAATAGATAGGTAAAAATAATGCTATAAACTAGAACAACTATCAAAGCATCTAATCGAGTATAAAAATATCTCATAAGAACTCAATTGAATAAACAACTATGTCGAGTTGTGTCACACTTTAAGTATTTCTAACTAAAAATCAATTTTGGTCAAACATATAATCTAGTAAGATTCATTCTTTTCAACTAAAATCATTGGCTAAAAATATATGGGGCGCCACTTTGAGTCCAATTTACCAAAAAAATAAAATTATTTGAAAAACTGAAGTTTCAATAACTCCTACTAATATAAATAACAGTTAAAAAAAAATATAAAAATACCCTTTTGTAGATCCATAAGTGTAGTTTTCAAAAATATATTTATTTTAATAGTTTAATTATTATTTATATTTCATTTTTAATTTTTACTAAAAATAGGTTATCAGCACAAAATATTAAGTTGATTACCATGCCAAGGAAAAATACTAAAACTTATTAAAAAAAAATGAAAAAAAAAATGAAAGTTGACGTCCAATGGAAACCGTTTTTGATTCACACACATTTTAATATTTATTTAAAATATATATTTATCAAAAATTGGAAAAAAATATATCCATGCACTAAAATTTCAAGTTATAAATACACAAAAAATTGAAAGAAAAAAAAAATTACTATAAAAAGTTTGACGTCTCATGCAACTTCATTTTCAACATTTTATCAGCAACTAAATTATAGTGTTAATTTATTAAAAACTAGTTTAAAATAATTTTAATTTTTTTTAAAAAATACACACATAAAATATATTAAAAAATACATATTTTACTAGTTTACATCATTTCAAAATTAAAAACATATATGCCACTTTTTAGTGATTCAAGTTTAAAAGTTGGATTAGTGTTGGTCATTTCCTTTATAAATTGTGACACAGCATTGTGCTTTTACCTCAAAGTAAGAAAAGAAGAAGAGATAATACATTCCATATAATTTAATAGCCCCTATGTTTGGAAATGAAAATAATGTAGTCTTTTCACTTCTTTGATTGACCTGGAGTTGAATAGTTTATAATTTGATTTGCTTCATCTAATAAGTGACCTCTTTCTTCATGTTTAGTATTACCTATAGCTATGAAAACATGGACTGTGCAGTCTTGAAAAATGTTAGAGTGAAGCCCTAAAAATATAGTTATTGTAACGCCCCGTCATGTGAACCCCAATGGACAACTAAACAATAATTACCACACAATTTTTTTTTTAAAAGTAAATCTAAACATACATGAGATGCTCATTGAGTCATAAGTCATAAAAATTAATTAAATAAATTCACTAACACTTACGTCCCTTGGGGTACACGAGGAGTCATTATGAAACTTAAATCCATACAACGACGATAAAGAATGAAAGCCAAAGATATAATCCACAACAAAGTAAACATTTACAAATGTAACACATACATGACAAAACATTAATAAGAAACCATCCACGTACGTAAAAACAACATATACATGATTAACTCAAACTCATAATGATGAACTCTCTTTCTTCATGTATAAACTCAAGGGACATGTTTCCACATATACAACATATCGAATAACAACTGCCATGGATCAAAAGTCGCACAAGGTTTATCATTACATTTCATTACAATGTTCAAGAGTACAATGATAAAAATCATTCCTCACATGAGCGGAAACCATACGACAAGATAGCATGATACAACTGAAGAGATAAGTATGAAGTATCACAACTGGCTCCAAGACGGATACAATTTTGGAGTCACCACAAGTAACACAAATCTGCACCTCACGATCCTCGATTGGGGACCCAATGGGGTGCTTAGCACATTCCACCCCACCACGTAGGTCCAAAGACCCACCCCCGTGCAAGGAGCTGACAAGAAAGAGACCTTAACCAAGAACATCCAAACAGAGAATCACAAGACTCAACGTCATACAAGAGTAACATGAAACCCAAGGATAGTCACAACATCAATAAACCATGACCAGAAACATGACATCCAAACATGACAATAGTAAATCACTTCATAACAGTGATAAAGCACATTCAGAAACATAGTAACAATAAATCAAATATCTTAACATCAATAAATCGCTATAACAACAATCAACCACTTTTAGAAACATAGCAACAATAAATAATTTTCAAAACATAACAATAAATCACTTTCCAAATATTACAACAATAAGTCACTAATCATATCTTCAGTAAGTCTCAAGACATAATATCAATAGACCACTTCCAGAGGATTTCAATGAAACAACTCAAAAGGAATGCTAGAGGAGAGTGTCATCACATGTCCTTACAGGGATTATCCAGATAACCTATCACCAAGTGTCATCTCCATCTATGGTTATCTTGACTACCTATCTCTCCATAGGGTTACTCATGCGGAACCATTAACCTCTCATGGAGACGAGGCAACAATCAAATGCTTTTGATTGTCATGGCATTCCATCAGGTCATGAGACCTCATTTCTTTGAGGCATTTTGTCAAAGAGTTCACTGCCTTGTCTATGCTAACACATTTTTCATACATGTCTATCAAAGCATTTAGCCAAACAGTTCATTGCCTTGCTGCTATGGCTAAAATCCTAAAAGCCGAGGTGCTTTTCGAACAAGCTATGGATGCTTAGAAAAATCTATCATAGCATAATAGTAAGCAATAGCATAGACAGGGAATGAAGAGCGTTTGAAAAATGCACTCAAAATGATCTCAGCGATGATGAATGCCATGACACTAAGTGTTGTGGATTGTCATGGCATTCCATCACCACCATAGACCACATTTCTTTGAGGCATTTTTTCAAATAGTTCCTTTGCCTTGTCTATGCTATTGCATTTATCATACATGTTTACCAAAGCATTTTATCAAATAGTCCACTTCCTTGTTGCTATGGCTAAAAGCCTAAAATAGGTGCTTCAAAAAGCTATGGATGTTTGTGGGAAAAATCTATCAAAGCATACTAATAGCAATAGCATAGAAAAGAGGCAACAAAGCGTTTGAGAAAAAGCCTCAAAAGAAATGTGGTCTCAATGAGTGGAATGCCATGACAATCCCTTAGCAATTTTTTCTTGTCATGGCATTCGTCATCATTCCATCACCATGGGACCTCATTTCTTTATCAAAAGGATCCTTGCTGCTGTCTATGTAACACGGCCCAGCATGTCTAATAAAGCATTGTAAGCAGGTTCATTGCCTTTGGCACTATGGCTAAAAGCCTAAAACGGTGCTTCCGAACAAGCTATGGATGCTTGAAACTGTAGCATAACAATAGCTTAATGTAGAAAGGGAATGAAGCTGTTTTGAAAAAATGCCTCAAAAAATGTGGTCATGGTGGGGTGGAATGCCATGATGATTAGCACCCAAGCTCCTTGAGGATCATTTGGACATTCAGTAGATGGTAGGGGTCTTGAAGGCCTATAAACCTTTCTAGAGCATCAATTATAGCATTTTGAAGCCTATAATGGCATTTGGCATGGATGAGTGTAACAGGAAGATCAAAAGTCCTAAGGGTCTTGATAAGGACCATAGGACCAAATTGACTTGTAAATGGAACAATGATGTTCTAGGAGTTTAAATAGGTATATGATTTTTTAATTAGGTTAAATAAGGTTGAATGATGATATGTAATAGTTTTGGAAGCTTTATAGTTAATAGGAGTTAATAAATTGGAATGTTGGAAATTCAAATTTTTGAAATCCAACTTTGGGTGGAAAAGTGAGTTTTAAGAGTTTTAATCACAATAATGTAATAAAATCAATTCTAATCGGTTGGGACAGTTGTAGGATGAGTCTATAAGCCTGGAGAAAGCATTTGTACAGAGGGTTGGCTAATATTGCAAGTGTTGTATGGACTGCTATAGAAAATCAATAAAAACTTCAATCTTTTTGCATTTTCTTGAGTTTTTTTTATGAATTATCTCTGATTCCTTTTGGTGTCATGTTCATTTGGATGGTTTAAGAACTTGTATTTACATGCATTTAACCTTTTGAATGACCTGAATAACGTTGGGAATCAGTTTCTTGTGTTATATTGCTGACTGTCCTTAAAAAGTACAGATTTTTCACTAGTTTTGAGAGTCTTCATGAATAAATGATCCATTTCATGGGAGAGTGTGACTGAAAACTTGTGAAATGGATCATATCTAACTTTTATTATACAAATCTAACAAGTTATTGTGCAGGAAAGAGTGATTCTTGGGTGTACACCGAGTTTTAGCAAGGAAAAGGGCATGAAAATGGTGCCTAAAGTGTAGCAGCAGGAGATCTACCTTAATAAGGGGTATATTTCTAAGTTGAAGGTGTTTAGATATGTTGAGTTATTTGTGAAAATTCCAAGAAAAGGTTCTGGAAGCGTTGGGAAAGCTAATTTTCAAGAGGCCCTAGTTTTGGAGCAATTTATTGAAGGTGTCAAATAAGACTAATACCTTAAAAATATTTCTTTTGGGAACATTTTAAAACACTGTTGAAAGTTTCATATTTAGGGGATAAATTTAGAGAGGGGTTGCTTTGAAAAAGTGGGCTAATTAGGCCTTAAATTTGAGGAAACAACAGATTTTGGTAGGTTTGATCCAGAAAAAGTGGCATAAATGATTTGATATGTTGTGTATCATCATGAATCATATCTGAATCAGTCATTATATTGAGGAGTCCTTTGGGGAAGTTGAGTGAAAAGTCAAAAAACCATCACTAGAAGCCTAGTTGGGCTAGAAGCCTAGTCAAGGTGCAAAAAGTGAGTTTTGTGTAAGACAGAGGTTTGGGGCTTTGAAACCATTCAAGACAAGTTTTTTTGAGTTCCTTGAGATCACTCAAGGGTTTGGGTCCATTAGGAAAGCATCTAAGTTATAAGTGCACTATTAATGAGGGCCTTGTCTCCATCGGGGTGCTTGCACGGAAGAGTGTTTGAGATTGCATCACATTGTAATCCTTGAAACTTTTGAGTTTTGAACAAAGTCCCATCCCTCGCATCACATGACAAAACAGTATTTGTGGATTTACTGTGACATTCCATCACCATGAGACCACATTTCTTTGAGGCATTTTTTCAAATAGTTTGTTGCCTTCTCTATGCTAGTACATTTATCATACATGTTTACCAAAGCATTCTATCAAACAGTTCGCTTCCTTGTTGCTATGGCTAAAGCCTAAAATAGGTGCTTCCAAAAAAACTATGGATGCTTGGAAAAAATCTATCAAAGCATGCTAATAAGAGATAGCATAGAAAAGGCGACAAGCTTGTTTGAAAAAAGCCTCAAAGAAATGTGGTCTCAATGGTGATGGAATGCCATGACAATCCACAACAATTTGCTTGTCATGGCATTCGTCATGCCATTCCATCACCATGAGACCACATTTCTTTGAGGCATTTTTTCAAATAGTTCACTGCCTTGTCTATGCCCTTATGAATAGAATTTATTGAAATTTGAGATGCTCTTATAATGTCTACGCCATAGGTGGTCATGATAAGGTTAAATTCAAATGAATAACTTGAAATTGCCTCATCAAGTTTCGCACACACTTTTTTAATGGCTTAAAATCATAATTGAGATTTGTCAAGATCATCAAAATAAGGATGTTGCATTGCTTTTTTGCTTGAGATTCACTTGGATGGCTCATAAATCTGCATTTTATGCAAGGGGACACCAATCAATGTTTGCTTGGTTACATACAGATACACAAAGTAAAATAAGATGATAACATTGGCATCAACCAAACTGACATGGATACAAGTATAATTTAATAAGAACCATTGTGCATATACTTACAAATTAATCCAATGAACCATCTGGGTCTACTCTACTCTTTATTGTGTCAAGTATTGCCTCATGGTCAAACTCACAGACCTTCCACAAGGTCTTGTTCAAAGGTCTACCCCCATATTTGCTCAAACGAACATTGGATGCCATGACAAGGTTTGAGTAATGAAGAATCTTACGATGCGTGTCAAATTCCTCAAACAACCAATGTTTAACACTCTTATGTGGGTGCCTTCTCAGCCACGTTCCAGTAACAACAACTGAGCTTGTAGGGCATTCAATGTTTTCTTCATCTATAATTGGGGCTTCCAATTTCTTTTTGCCTCAACACAGCGACCGCAGTAATAGTTTGTACCTCTTCGTGTCTTCATCTACAATAGCGCATAGAAACATGCCATTTATATGTAATGCGACATATCACTTGAAATTAGTCAACATTATGAATACAGTACAAAGTAAGATAATAATATGGAATTTCAAAAACTAAGCAAGTAGATATATTACTTGGTTGAACTAGATCTGATACGTGGTCAAAGTCGACTGATGATTCCATCTGTGTTAGTTCCAATTCCATCGGAGGGCGATAAATGTGAAGTGGGTTGTCAACCTATTCCCTTAACTCACAATCATTCCAGGCTT